>JAOEHY010010412.1:0-25665 GCA_025447955.1 Psilopsiagon aurifrons
TTTTTTATTCTTTTTTTTTTTTTTATTTCTGTCAGCTGTGTGGATTCCTCTCGGTATATTCAGAACTTAATTTGTCCTTTATGGAAAGAGATGGGAAGAGAAGCTTGTAAATATCTCTAAGAACACCAGAATGGAATGGCACCAAAGATGTTGACACCAAATTGTTTTAACCTTATATACAAAAGTAATTAAGGACTGAAGGATAACCTTAAAATAACATCATGGGCAAGAGTCTTATGCATGATAAAATCTTCTCTTTCATTAATGTACACTTTCAGCACTCATTTGCATTGTTATTTCCTGAAGTCCCTGCAACTGTTAAATTATGCAAATCAAGTTACTATAGCATTCAGTGGCAAAATGTTTTATTTAATAGCAGTCATTAATTTATTTCTGTAATCGAATCCACTAGGAAATAATTTTAAATGTATCATTTTGTTTTAAATAGGTCCCCATTCAGCAGAAGGAAAACCTGTTGGGCCTTAAAATCATGTGGCTTTTTCCACACATACATGACAATTCAGCAGTGATGTTCCCTTCTTGCCTTCCCATTTATCCAGTAATTTGGCAGAATGTGAGAATCAAGCAACATATTTAAACATGACACAACCAGTTATTTTATAATGCAGCATATAAATACTATTGGCAATGCTTCTGCTTAAAGCAGAGCATTGTAAGAAAGCGAAAGCTTGAAGCAGACCTGAGAGGAGTATCACCTTTGAAAGATGGTGAAGGCAATGTTAATGAGATTAGAAAAGAAAGAGAAGAGAAATTATTGCATAACTCGAGGTCTGAGTCATGTGATCTTTAGAATACATGGGTATCGAATAGAATACAAGGACATCAGCAAGGCAAGTTCAAGCGGCTTCTTTATCTCCTGTATCTTTGAAAGCCTTAACAAAGGGGAAGCTAAACTGTTCTTCTGCCATGTGTATTTCAAATGTGCTATTTGGAAGAGGCAAATTTTGAGGTACATGATTTGGTTTACTGCAAGCCCAAAGAGCAGTACAATTATGGAGTTACAACTGCTTTAGGCTTTGGGAGGGCAAAACATAATTCAAAGGTTCTGTGATTTGAAAATATTACTCAAGTAACATACACAGAATTTGATTTTGTCTGAGGAAGCTATTGCATTTGAAATCCTGAATTTTGGGTATAAAATATAAGCTTTATATACAGATATTTATAAGCATACCTTGCATACTGGATAAGTTTTCCTACCACTGAACTCTGAACCTGTGCACCCCCAGTCCCAGTAGTCTTGTGAAACTGTGGCAGGAAGTTAAAATCAGTGCTGCACTGGAGATTGCAATCACTTCTTCTCCTGTAGCTGACACATTTTTACCTTGTTCTATTGAAGGGGAGTTCTAGCAGCTTGTTTGAACATGCAAGTGAAATATTTTTGCAGGGACAAATAAAGTTAACTTTGCTACAGGTTAAAAATTAAGGTTAACTAAAAGCCACAGGGGGCAGAATATCCTGTTGTCTTCATGAACATGCAAATGAGGTTCTTGTCTAATTGAAAAATAGGACATTTCTGGGTTAATTGCTGGAAAGGACCAATTATCCAAACACCTCCAATAAAAGAAATGCCACCACCTCATGCTATCTTTCTTCAAAGAAATTATCATCATCTTTACTCTGTAGCAGAGTCACCAAAACACTGCATGATTTTTATTATTCAGCTTTGTGAATAACTGGAAAGTTTCTTACCCAGGTGCCTTATTTGCCTTTTGAAATTAGGTGGAGCAACAGTTCTGATGACAGTGCATTGCCTCAAACCTGTCAGTGTCTGTCTTGGTGATAATTAGAAGTGCTAAAGCACACAAAGTGATAAGAAAAAGTGGATAGGTGGCCATCACCTCCCGTTTTCCCATCTTCCCTCTATGCAATTTAATCCAGCCCTAAACAGATAAATTCCTTCCATGACCATTCTTCCTTCTTAGCTTTTCTTCTTGAAGTGTTGCTGTACAAAGCAGAGGAATTAGAGTGCTTCTTGCTCTTGTCATGCTTCCTCTTCCTCCTCCCTAGACCTTTTCCTGCAGGTAGCCTTCAGGAAGATCACACAACATGGAAGAACATTCCTGGTTTTAATCTTTAGAGCAATGTGTAAGTGTTTGTAGGTTTCTTTATATACTTAGGGTTTTCATGCAACCCCAATACAAAATAGTGAGGTGGGGTGTTTGTGTCCTTTTGACAGATAGTGGTGCCTACCTCAGGATCATGGTCAGGTCATGCACTCTATATGTAAAATAGCAAGTCTTACAAGGCATAAGAAGAATCAGTAGGTCTTTGGGAGAATTGTGCTTATATTTGTTCGATTTGAAAACTAGGAAGTTCTTAATACTCAATAAACACTTATTTTCATGCTCAGGTAGGGTTTTTAATAATTATTTTCTGAATCAATAGCAAATTCAAAACAAGAATGGAGCACAGAAAAAGATATTAACATTACCCAAAATAATGTAAACTGCCTTCAACTTATCTCCCCATATGTATCTGTTATATTGTGACAGAATTAAATATTCCTTTTATTTTAAAATAAAACAGTAAACAAAATCAGCAAGCAGAATTGGTGACCATCTTCTCTTTTTCCATTCCTCTTGACTTTGCTCTTGGCAGATTTCACATCTGTGATTATATATTTCTGCATTCCCAAGATACAAAGCTCTCTGCTGAATCTCAACAAGGAGAATTCTCAGTAGGTTTATTCTTTAATGATCTGACCTTTTCTCTGTCAACTTGTTTGCTTACAAACAGCTCTGTGTCTTTGATTCAACCTGTAGTTTACTGAAAAACAAAACTTCTGAGTACGCTCCTCTACTTGCCGTCTGTAATTTCGGTTGCAGAATAATAGTTTGGGAGACTAAAGGGAGCATTTTTTCTTTCGTTAGGAGATCACAGTCTCAGGCATGAAATTTTGTAGGCACTTTTTTACTATCTTGAAATGCTGCTTGCCTCTCTGCAGTGTCAGATATTAATCAGGTCAAATGGAGGCAACCAGCTGCTAACACTTTGACTCCTGTTGTTTCTACACAGAGATAAAATGCAGCAGGTAAAATGTCAGCTCATCAGTCCTAGGCTTTTTCCAGTTTCATGGTTGAATTTCTTGAGGGTGATCTTGAAATATTTTTACAAATGTAATGCTGTATAATTATGTGAGAGAAACTACTTGTGATGGAAGCATGGCTGTGGGCTTGAGGAGCAAGGAAAATCCCTGTCAAACCACCTGGCAGCTTCCCTGCCAGCCTGAGCCTTTGAGGAGTAGTAGTTTCCATCTGGGTCTTCCTTCCCCCACATTGTGTCTTTAGCAGTCCCCAGTGACTAGACTCATTTTAGCTAGTCTGAATCTACCTAACCCAAGCACTTTGTGTGAGCATGCATTATTTTCTATCAGTTTTGGTAGTCATTGAAAATGTGTAGGTGTTGGGCTTGGTTTTGTTTTTTTATTTTTTAATTGTAACTGTATGGTAGAGGCTGAACTGGTACATACAACCGTTCTTTTGAAATCGAACAAAATTTCATTACCTGAAGACTATCCAAAGGTCAGAAAGTGTATCTCCTTTTATTAGGGAGTTTATTCTTGTTCTGCATCCAGTGTGTCCTATAAAACATCTTGATTTTTATTTCTCTTCTTCTCCTTTCAGGATTTGGTTGTGCTGATGAGGTTATTTTTGGTTTTTTGTTTTTGTTTAAGGTAATAGGAAGTTGACTTAGAAGGCGTTTAGACAGATAAATATTTGCATAAACTAACTACCACTCTGGAAGTTTTTTGTAGCTGTACCTGTGCTTCTTGTCCCCCAGACTGGGGGAAGCTTGGAAGAGCTTCTTTCTACTCATGGCCTGGGAGGTTGTTTGTGGACCTTCTCATTGCCTGGCAAGTTCTGGGCTCTCTGAGGGTGCCTGCAGTGGCAAGGTGGGCTTCTCCACCAGCGCTCAGTGAAGAGAGCTGGTACTGAGGATATTTTGTTTCAGCTGTTTGGAAATTACTTCCCTGCTCACTTGCTGCACCTGTTAGCAGTTAGCATTGTCTACAAATAATGCGTTGGTTACTCATTAAAGCCCACGTTCTTGAAGTTATTTAAATGACCAGCTTCTGTGGGTTTCAGTATGGAAAATCTGAATCAATTTTGTGGGAGATAAGTGAATTTTCAAACTTCAAAACATTTACAACCAGTTTCCACTCAGCTTCATTTCCTTGATAGCCATCTGCTGTGCTACTGTACACTCTTACATCTATAAAGTGGATAAGGTGGTTAAAATGTATTTGAAGATTGATTGCTTCTGAGTAATTTCCATCAAGAAGACAGTTTCTAAGATATTTTTTTTCTTTTTTTTTTTCCCCTAAGAATGTGGTATGAAGCACTCGAAGGTGTGCAAATAAAAATTAATACTCACTTTTGTTTGTTACTGTGTATTTTTACTGGCAACTCTTACTGTTTTGTATCCTGCTTTATTGATCTTCATCCTCCCGAGATGTTTGTGTGTCTACTTTTCCTGAATTTAGTTTTTACCAAGATGTGATTGCAGCAAAGAAGTAGTAAATTATTTAAATGCTGCTGATTATCTGCAAAGATTGTTGTTCAAATTGTACAAAAGGATCAACATGAGGAACAGTCAGTGCCCTTCAATGACACCAGTTTTATGTGCCAGCTTTGATGCCACTAGTCTGTAGAGCTACCCACCTGAAATTTCAAAGTGGCTCAGTATCTTTTCATTTATCAGGTACATAATTATATTTTTATTACTCAGAGAAGTCTAAATATACTCCTTTCTTCTGATAGAATTGAAATTGCAGATTTAGAAGTTTGAGGGTTTTTTTAGTAGGCTGAAATCTTGTGTAACTTGACAAGACAATGTAAAATAAAAGCTACCTACAAAGGAATAAGATAGCTAATTAACACTGTTCTGAGTGTGTTAGTGTTGGTACAGCCTGCACTCCATTTCATTTGTTAAGCATCTGTTTGTCTTGGTCATATGATTTAGAATGAATCTGTCTTGAAACTATGCTGCCCCTTCTGATTTCAGTGAAGTATAAATTTGGACATAGAGAAACTACTTGTGAATACATTTGCTGGGTGAGACTGAACTCTGACTATTGAACTAGCTTTTGCATGCCAAAAGAGTGTACTCAAAAAGAAATGGGAAAATCTTGTATATTTGTAGGACTCAAATATACAGAATTGTCAGATATTCTTACTGAAAAAATAATTTTTTTTTCAAGTTATAATTATTAGCAAATATTTTTAATTGAGTGTAGCTATGTGGAGTTAGGGAAGTGATTTGAAATCATAGATGCCTTTGAAGGTTAAGGAGCGATGCCTTCTTAAAGTAATCTGAAGACCATTAAGAGTATTTTGTATAAGTAAAATGTATGTCCTCTCTAGTAACATAGATAATTTGATTTGGAAAGGGAACAAAGTTCTAATTCTAACCTTAGCAGGTTCATAAGATTTCTGACTGTGGAAGATATCAGAGCTGTTTCAACAATGAACATGAAAAAAAATGAATGATACTGATAAACAGTAATACAATAAACTGAAGAGTCTGGAAAGCATGTCATGCCAATGCTCTGACTATTACTTCATTTTGCTGCACAGTTCTGGAAAGTGCAGGGCAGGTTTATAAACTTTACTCCTGAGGGGTATATTCTGACCAATCGAAAGGCAACAACAGCTAGAATTAATATATGCCTGTTTACATTTTGTGCTGAGTAGGAGTTGTATGAAAGCCGTGTATCCTTTCAGCTTTTTTCCTAGCTAGTCAAGAAAGAAAAAAGGCTGCTTGCTGAGATTCTTTCTCTTCTGTGTTTTAAGTATCATTAAGTTCTCAAACTTCTATTATTCCTTTCTAGTAAACTGTTTCAAAAGAAGGCCAAATAAAAAAACAGCACAGCATTTTGCCAATAAGGTATACATTACGTAATATGCTCAAAGCCATAGCTTCTTTTTCAAGTCAAAGATGCTGGCCTTCAGTCAACTATATCATTGCTGTTGAGAGACACCACCAGAAAACTGATAACAAAACTCATTTCTATCAAATGTATTTGCTCAGCAGATGTGTACCTCTGAAAATGAAGTTATATTCATACTTTGCACAGAAATCTATCAAAATAATCTTTGGTATGCTTTAGTCCTGCAAATTGAACTGATAGCTGACTTAATCGTCTCTGTCAGACATTTATTTATGTTCTCACAGGGAAATGCATTGCACATTTAGAAAGCCACTGGAATGTGTTGTAAAAAAAAAAATAAAATTGTTGTTTAGGAAAAGATTCATCTATCATCTGCATGGATGACATTTCGTTTAAGTGTGATGAATGCATATTTGTATAAGAAATGAGACATCCCAATGCTATTTCACATACGTCTTTGTAATTACCGTTTGTTGAAGATAAATGTTATTTTTGCCAAAGGGTGCTTTAAAATGCCACGGGTTCTTGATGCCCTAGTAATCCCCAAGACAATCTGATGATCTGTTTACACAGTGCAGAATTGATCCTGGAAACAGCAGGAAATCCTGAAAACCACACAGAGGGCTAGTGGCCGCAGTAGCAGGATCCCGATTTCTGCATACTTTGCCTTACTGGAGTGCCTTCAGCACTTTGTTGGATTCTGTATGCTGATGAAGTTGAATGCCTTTGGCATTACTTTGCCTCCTATGTGGTCATAGTGGCAGCTCCAGTATTAAAGGTCTGCTAATATATATGTTTGTTTAACAGTGCAGCATGAGCTTTCCCATCAGCTCTTCATCATCTCCTCTAAATGAAAGCCACAGAGCAGCAGGCCAGATTGTTCTCACTCTTGCTCTCTTTGGGGTAAGGAAAGTTCAGAGGAGGGGTAGAGCTCAAACCAGCAAAATTTGTGATGCCGGACAGAAAAGATGTGGAAATACCAGATTGTTTTCTGCTTGGAAATCTGAGTGAAGTTAGTTCTACCAGATCTTAAAAAATAAATAAATAAAAAAGAGGTAGGCAAGCTATTCTTATATCTTTTTGGGTTTGTTGGTTTTGTTGCTTGCATTTAGCTGGGTGCTTAAAATGCCATCTTTTCTTATGTGCTTGTTTATAAATGTATGATTATATTAAATTAAGCTTAATGTATTACTTTGCTTATTCAAGGCAGTAATGCACTGAACATCTCTAAAGTACAAATGTCCACTTCTGAAGGCCTCTCTCATTAATCTACTTGATTTCATATTTGTAATAACCATGTCTTGTAATTTTTAATGAAGTGAAGCTATATGGAACGATGAAAGAGCCTGTAACAGAATAATCTGTTTTGGAGCTAATAATACGTCAAATTGTAACATGATATGAAAATACAGAAAACTTGTAAATGTGTAAAAGTAATTTGCTTGAGAGCAGCAACATGTTTTCAGTACTCTCAAATGTATTGTTTGATCACGGGAAAAGAAAACTATTTACAGAAGATCAAACGGGATCATGTATAAGGTAAAGTCTGAGTCTTTTATTCTAAAATTCATCTAACACCTGTAGCTTCATCTGTGGGTCTGTGAGGATTGGTGATTTTCAGGATAGCAGTATTTTAGCAGCATTCAGTGAAGTGACTGTATACAGTTATTTTGTCAATAGGAATCTATTGTCTGTGATATCAAAACAGGAATACTTTAAAGGATGGTCAAGTCTATACTTTTGAAAACATATATTGAAAATTTGTTAGTAATAATCAAGTTCATCAAATACATTAGAACCTTATCTGAAGAGTTATTTTGCATTTCACTTCAGTACCATTTGGAATATTAAATTTGAACTGTGTTGCAATCAATCCCACTTATGGCCAGGTAACTGTCTAGTCTGCGTACAATAGATCAATGGTGCAGTACTTCTTGTGCACAATTGAGAAGTGCACATGTAAGTGTATGTGCATGTACATAGATGTGTGTTTGGTAACTTAACTGGTACCAGGTGAAATTTAACAAAGTAAAAAAAACCCCAAACCAAGCAACTAAAAGGAAGAAATACCCCTGTGATTTGTGTCAGTTACTGTACATGCCAAGTAGAATACAAATTCCCTCTCTTAACTGTCAGTGAATAACATGATAATCTTTCAGCGTTCTAATATGTCTTCTCCTGGGGAGGGAGGAATGTTAGAGTTAAAAAAAAAACCCAAACAAATAATAGTCAAGTCAAGGATGCATTTCTGTTCCAGTTGGCGTTTTAAGTAGAAAAGTCCTGATTTGTGCCATTTGGCTGGAGTAGAAGGGGAATTCTTTTGGGAGGGCAGAGGAAATACTCCTTCAGGTAACAGCAAAAGCACCAGCAAAGATCCCCTTAGGTGACCCTGCCGCTTGCCCTGGCCTTTTCATATTCCTTTCTCAAAGCATGGGCATTTTATGACAGATCCTCAGCTCCTCCAGTTCTCTGGTCCATCTTAAACCCTGCAAGTACTTGCACACCTGTCTGAATCTAGAGAGAAGCCTTGTGCAAAGTATTCAACGTGCATGTAGAATGTGGCTTCTTCAGTTCATGCTGCCCAGCCTTCCTCTGAACTGCTGATGAAGCTGCTCTAACTGCTGCAAAATAAGGATGTATAGTTAGCTGCCACCTGCTTGGTTGTTTTTCCCCTGCTGTGCTCTTCAGCCATCCCTCAGTGTAGTCTGTTGTCAAAATGAGTTGTCTGTTCAGCCACATCACCACTGTATTTGTTTACACTCTTCCGTTTGAACTCTGGCTTCTTCTAATTTCACTACAATTCATATTGTTATTGTTACATGTGGCAACCTGTTTCCTTTTCAGTGGGAATAAAATGGCAGAAAGCAACTCTGGCTTTTTTTCAAATGGCTTGCAATTGACCCAGGATCTTTCCAAGCGGGTCAGCTTCTAGTACACTGAACCTTCAACATCGGCATGGGAGACCATTTCTACTTTTTGTTTTGCATTGTGCAGGCCTGCTCCTTCAAAATTACTCTTATCACATGTTCCAAATACCTGATCAGATGAGTGCCGAAGTCATGACTGGCTCCGCTATAGGCCTACTCTGTGTACTTCCTGGAGAGCAAGAGCCATTGATGGTTCTTCCAAAGTTTTTTAGATTGTGGGAAATGCTGACAAAGTTCTGGGGAAAATTATGAATGACATGGGCTCATAAGTCTGAAGCTGTAACATAGCTTAGTACCTGTTCTTTAATAATAATGGGGTTTTTAAATTACATGCTACCAGAGAACTTGATTCCTTGTTGTGTCCCCCATATCAGTTTGGGAAACTTCATATAGCTGCTTTATTCTTTTTAAACTTGCGTGGTATGTCTAAAATTGTATGTAAAATATGATATGCAGGTTGTATCAATGGTATTTCTAAACGTAGGATTTCTGGTTTCCTTTCCCTACTTTGATGTCAGGGTTTTGACAACTGCCCTTGTGAGCCTACCTGCTGCAGTTGGGGGCCCAGCTTATGTGCCATATTCTGTCTCAAAAGCTATATTATTTTTCATTTGACTTTTTCTGGTTTTATTTTTTTTTTTACCCTCAAAGGTTTTCATGCTGGTTTTCTTTTTTACTTTTTTTTTTTTTTTTTTTTTTTTTTGTACTTATAGAAATAAGGCCACCCAGGTTCAGTACTTAGGGTTTTGATTCTTTCTTTTGTTTCTGTAGTTTTCCAGCTTCCCTCATGTTAACAAGGTTTGTATAGACATGCTGCACCTCACAGAGATTACACTCTAGTCTGGCATTACAATGCATAATCATTTGTAACCAAAATTGCTGGAGATGATTTAGCCAGCAAGATTGAATGCAACTGCTAAGTGTAGGAAGTATAGAAGTAGAGCCTGATTTAAGACCTTGCTCTTGGGTCTTAAAGCATAAAACTAATGGTGCTAAGATAGTAATGTAGAGACAACTGTATGTTATCTGAGGCTGAACATGATAGAAGCCTAAATTACATTCTCACTGTACTGTAGCTTTCACATGTAACAAATACAGCTATGCATAAGCAGAGCTCAAGGAGAAATAAAATCAGCTCTGTCTGTCAAAAGTGAATTCGCACATGCATCTGAAGAGGATGGGCAGCATATTTGTACAGTTCTGTTCCTGATGGTTTCCTTTTTGGAAAAAGTGCAGTTCTGCTACAGATTTTAAGATCAAAAGGTTCGTTTTGCTTCAAAATAAATTGAGTCAGTGGACTTATATTTTCTTATTTTCCTTCTACCTTTTTTTCCATGTCAACAAAATACAGATATGACTTTAAAATCATAATAAAATACTGCTGTGCATAATACACTGTTATGAGGATGCAGATGTAATTTATTTGCTTTTGTGTATCATCTTGAAAAAGGTTGTCTTAACATTTTTATGAAAATATATTAACATTAGTCTGAAAGACCTCTATGCACATATTAGAATAGAAAAAGAAAATTTCTGATTTGACTTTTAAAACAAGATTTTTTTTCCCCAGCTCTTAGCAATTTACTTGTTTTCTATAAATTTTAGCACTACTACACAATAAAAAAATAAATAGGAAATTGTGTTTGGACATGCCTATGAAAAGCCAAGGTGATGGTATAAAATATAAAAGAACCACATTCAAGCTATGTTTTCATAGCTACCCTTAGGGAAAACTGAAATGGCTTATTCTAGCAAATTTCTGAAGTAGGAGCCCTCACCTTGAGGCAGAAAAGTTGAATTGAAACTCTGAAGCTAAGAAGATTTCTCTCCCGGCTTCTACTTTCTGCTTGTTTGGCATAGATATTTCAGTTTCCTGGTCTGCTACACAGAAAAAATCTTCATTCCTAGGTTTCAACTCAACTGATAAGAGCATGTAGTATATATGACAGGGTGTCTGAATCAGTTTATAGACAAATAAATAACTAGGGTAAATGGAGAAGTCAAAGTACTTGGGATAGATGGGCTCATTGGCTTTTACTTGGAAAGGCTAGGATGGGGGAAAAGAAGAAAATAATTCCTGTTGAAGATGCCAAGGATGAGAAAGTTAACGGGGATAAGTATGATTATGTTTTGTGGTGTGAATGATGAAAAGGAATACTCTTGCTTCTGCGGTTGAAGAGGGCAGATATGATTTTTCTTGTGCAGATGGCTATAGGCCTTAATAGCTAGCTTTCTCTAACACCACCTCTGTATTTAATTTACAGAATTTGAAATTTAGCACTGACTTTGGTGGTGCTAGCGTTGAATTGCAATGATTTGCTCGAAGTTTTCTTCTAGTAATCTAACTCTCAAAATTTTTACCTATTTTTTAATATTGTTATTTATTTATTGGCCTTTCAATTCCCTTGCACTGTGTTTGTGACTTAGTTAATTTTAAATTATTTTTTTAAAGTCTTTAAAAACTAGGGGTTAGCACTGTGTCATATAGGAATGTCCATATACCATATTCAAGATCCTCTGGGTGAACAACACAAAAGACAGAAGTCTTCCCCAGGAGCATTTAATTTGCCTATGAAGACAGTGTCTTTTTAATTGAAGAAAATTTATTATTAAAAAAGACATTCAGCCTTTTAGTGATAAATTGATAAATAGGCTCATTGCAGTCAGACAGCACTTCTTCCAAAGACAAAGGAATTGATGGACTTGGTCATATTGGGTAACAGTTGGATTTGATGATCTGAAAGTTACTAGTTAATTCTGTGATTTGATAATAAAACACTGAAAGGTGTAGCAGGCAAAGGGATTGTGAAGTTGCCAAGACACTGGGTTTCTAGTTTGAGTAATCTTAGGGTGGAGAATAAGGATCTTCTGGAATAAATTAAGCCAGAATCAGAAACTACTCATGATGTTTATTTATGGCAACATAGAAGATGCAGTGTCAAGTTTTTTACAGCTGAGTCATGTTACCTGTACATGGACAATAGAGTGGTTACTATTTACTATTACCAGTAGCTATAGCTACTGGAAAATAAAGTTAGAGACCTGAGGGGGTAACAAGGAACCATGTTTCAAATACTCTGTTACCTTTGTCCTTAACTATTCTTGGATTTTTTTTTAATTAATATTTTTTAAAAAAAATCTTTCCAATGTTATTTCAGTCTGCACAGTATAATGGTGGGAGTACTGATATGGAAAGGTACCTGTAAATAGCTTCAGGTGCCCTCTGAAGCTGTTTGCAGGCACTTCTGTCTCAGTAGCTGGTTCTGTACGCTTCTACAACTGATACGTTCTAACAGGTGACTCAAACAATGGCTGTCCCAGGAGAAGAAAAAAATTACAGCATTGTAAATAATGTCATAGTATATCTGTATGGTATTTTTGATCCTGTAATTGCCTACTAATGCTGTGAGCTATAATTCTTTAACCCACCCCCAGTTTACAATTTGACAATACTGCTATGTAAGCACAGAGTTACAACAGTGGATAGTTTCAAGCTTCAAAGCTGCCACCATAGCTGTGTCAAGAAGTCCATTCTGCACTCTGAACTCTGTGGTTTTCAATTTCTACACACAAAGGTCATGTTTCCAACCCTATTGTTCTGCTTTCCACTAGCTTTTCCAGCATCTGATTTATTATAGGAAAGAATGAGATAAGAGCCAGCAAGTCAAAGTATGTGGGTTTTGATGGGGGATGGAATGAGAGAAAAGGCTACAAATCCTTCTAGTAAAATAGAATGCTCTCTTGGTGGCTTCTTGCTGGAGTTTATTAGTTCACCTGCCTTGAAAGGAGTCCTGAAAGTGCTTTGACAAATGGATTGAGAGACTGCCTAGTAAGTTCCTCTGCTTCTTGTAAGTACTTCTTTGTCCTATGTAGATGATTTCCAGCTTTTTATGTCAACATGTCTTTGTAAATCACACCAGAGACCCCTATGCTTTCCAAAGCCACAGCATGGCTTGGAAGGGTTAAAACAATGCAAGCTGAAGAAAGATGTTGACAGAAAAATTTTTAATAGGATTTCAACAGCTTAATTTTCTATGTATGTGTTGAAGAAAGATGTCTCTTTCCCTCAGTAGTTTTTTACACTTTTGTCAGTATGCACTGCTTGGACCTGGAGTTAAAAGACCAGTTTTCTCTTCTGCAAAGTACCAGGGTCCTAATTTATGAGACTTGTGAAACTCCTTATAAGTCTCATTTCCCTGCATTACTTCAGTTCCTTAAGTGATACTTCAGACTTCTGAGTTTGGCTTGCCCCAACACCACATCTGCCTTGAAAGAGAAGTTTGGGTTTGACATAGGGACTTGAATTATTCACAATCCCTGTTGAAAAGATAATATGTTTGATCTCTCCCAGTATTTAGAGAAAATATGCAAGTTGTGTTTCTGATGCATGAATAAAGTGGGAAGATAATGTTAAAAAAATCACATATGTAATAATCAATTTCATTTCATCCTGAATATACTTTTGAAAGCATTTAGTCTTGTATACAGCTCTGAGATAGGCAATCCTGATATTTGTACAGAGGGAAGAAGGGGGAAACTAGCATGAAGCCTTCACTTCCAAGGCTTTATCTGAGGAGCTGGAAATTAGAGAGCTTCAATGTCCTCTATGTTTATATTGAGCTTTTTAGTTTTATGCAAGATCCTGCAGGATAAAATTCAGGGCAGCACCCACAAGTGGAGGACATCTTGGTGGTACATAAGCTTCCAGAGCATTCTTTAAGTCTAATGCAAGTTACCTGCCTCTGTGCTGGGATAACAGGGTATAACTTTGTTGTGATCTAGTAACACCTGTCTGATTCTTCTTTGTCAGAACAGCTTTTCAGGGGCCTGACAGGTCACATGTTTGGGAGAGGCGAAACTGTTTTGTAGAACACATATTTGATTTTAATAAATTCTGGAAATGTTTTCTTCTCTGCGAAAAATATTCCCATGCATACATATTTGTGTATATGTATTAAGGCTGGGAATAGTACTGCCATAACTTATACGTGAATTTCTTTATAGACACCTTTATCTTACAATTTCTGCTGAAGTGTTTGCTGTCAAAGCTGGTCTCAACGTTTTAAGGTTGACCTATTAAATTATATCCAAAATGAATAGAACTTTAATGTCAGAGATGTTGATGGACTTTTTTCCTAGCAGAAAGAAGTTTTAGAAAGGATTTTCAAGTTTTAAACATCTCTTGCAAAATCTTTTTGTACTTTGTGTTCCAGTTTCATGTGATGTATTCTGCTCTTTTACAGCAAGGCTTCATTCTGAAGCCAAAGTGAAGAGAGAGCACATGGGAAAGTTCACTACAAGTTTAGCTTTTTTTGTGATTGAGCAAGCTTTGGTGTCATTTTCTTATTTGTGCAAAGGGATGGGGTGGCAGTTGGGGGGCTTTCTCTTTCCTCCTTGTACTAGAAAGATAGCTTGTACTCTGACTGGTCTTTAGTTATTCCTGTTTCAATTTTGGAAATGTGCTTTTTTCTACTGATACAGGAGAATAAATTTTGATCCTATTTTGAAAGTATAGGTCCCTCTTAATCAGCTGTATTTTCCTGTGTCCTCCAGCTAAGGAAAAGAGTCTTCTGGTAGGTCTGGCATTTCTTCTGTTCATTTTGTACCTTAACCCTTGAACTGTGGATAAAATCTGCTAGTGCGCTAAGGTTCCTTGTTTTCAAAAATATTGGTGTCACCTCTTAAAATTCCTAATGGAAAGAAATTAAAAAAGATTGGTAAATTGGTTTTAGAAGCTCTATTTTTACCTGCTGGGAAAGTTACAGTGCTTCAGATGGTGTAAGCAATCCCAGGCGACCTACAGATTAGCAACGAACTTTGATTGACCATGGAAGCCCATAAAGTCTTAATCACTGACTCCATACAGAGATAACTTGTAGCCCTGTGTAGTTAGAGGAAACTGAGGGCCATTTTTGTCTGATGCATGTTTGGAGGCTTATATGAAATGAGGTGGCTCTTTCAGGCTAAACTTGTCTTGGCAGATACACATATTTTCATAATTCTCTTACTGGATATTTTCATAATTCTCTTACTGGCAAAGGCACAACACATCCAGGACTGATATGTATTGTCTTCAAGTTAAGTTCATAAAAAAGGGCATACTTCGTTATCTGACCATTAACAAAAAGAACATTCATTAATGTTCTTTTGGGTTTGTTTTGCTTCAGATCCAAAATATAAAAGAACCGATACAGATATGAGTTCTAGAAAAATATTTCAAAGAATATAGACATCTGATTGATCAGCATCCATTACCAGAAGACAGAAGAGCCTTTCAGATTGGAATATCAAATTACTGACCAGATTTTGTTTTTAATTTACTGAGTGTCAAGAAAATCTCCGGTATGTTTTAATTTTAAAGGGAAATTCTAAATGTCACGGTGGTCCAAATATAGAACTGGGACTAATAAAAGACCCTTACTTCTTTCTTTGTTATATATATGCATACCTACTTCCAATGCTCGTTCTCTTTTCTCTTGTGCAGTGTTTGCTAAGGAATGGCCTAAGTTCTACTTTGTGATGGTGAATACCAAGCTATTAGGATAGCTGGGCTATGTGACTTCCTTATATTACTTTTGTGATTTCCTTCTCTTATGTGAAGCTGAACCAGTAAGTTTGGCTTTCTTTACACGAAAGAAGAAAAAGTGTTCTCTAATTTATCAGTGTTCTCATTTCTGCAATCTTGGAAGGTAATAGAATTTAACAATAAAAGCAGTATCTTTTTCTGAAGCAGTTGTTCAGGAAATAAAGACAATATTGAATCAAAAGTCTGAAAAGACATATGGCAGAGTGCTTCTTAGCTTTCTTGATGATCCTTCTTCAGCACAGTGAAAATCTGAAAACACAAACCCAGTCATCTCAAGATAGAAATCATCATACAATTTTATGGAGAAATTTCTAGATACTTTGAACAGCCCAAGCTTTTGTTACAAATACTAACTAAAACTGTTTCCCATTTAAAAATATTGTTTTCCAGTATGTACTTATATCCATCTCACTAAAATTTTTATTCTTTTTTGCTATTAAACCCTGTAGGCGCTGTCTCTTCCTATGCAGAAGATAGTGTTCTTTTAAATCTTTCAGATTACTGAAGGTGTTTAGCAGTAAGAGAATAAAATGCTTTTGAGTTTATTTAAAAAAACAAAACTAATTAAACAAAAAAAACCTTGTGCTGACTTTCATCGTAACAAATCTGTGCTTGTTAAGTTCAGTAACTAAATTATACTTAACTAATGAGTGAAACATTTTTTCATTTTGAATTTTCAATGTCTAGGTTTGTACTGTGTAGGTGTTTCAATGAACCAGGCAAGTTCTTAATAAGGTGGGGTTTGATAAGGTGGGCGAATTTGAGTTCTGAGACAGTTTAATACTAAATCAAAAGCATCTCAACTATGTAAATGGTGAACAATCAATTCCAGTTCAAATTTGTTTGAAAGCTCTGAAAGAATAGCTTTGTCCAAAAAAGATTCAAACTGTATTGTGTGCTTTCTGCTTGCTTCCACTATTTAGTATTCAGGCAAACTTTAGGCTGGATTGGCGTGTCTTCCCGCAGCAGAAACACCTGCATGCACTCAGGTCACATGGAAAGATGCGCAAACATATCTTCAGGCTTGATCCATTTCAAACTGCTGCTATATGTTGTGGCATTAATGAGTACAGCATAATGGTATGAGAAGCCCATATAAATAACTGAACACCAACTCAGAAAACTTTTGTTGAAACCCGTAATGTAAAACAGAGCAAAGCCACCTTAGGCAGTACAAGTAAAAATAACAGTATAGATGACGGCACCACAGTAGGAGCTGCCTATTGAAGAGAACTGAAAGCTGTGTTTGTACTGGATGTTTCTGGATTCTGCCTCAACCTTTACAAACACATCACAGCTGGAGCATTTGCAGAACTTCACATCATTGCAGCACACTCAGCATTGGCTTTTAGTATAGATCCATTTTTCCTTTAGCTGTCTCAAAAGGACTTTGGAGTACAGGTCAAAAAGAACATTTTGAGTGAAAATGCAGAAGTCAAGATAGCAGGACAACTAAAACAGGAAGAAAAGGGGGAGGAAAATGGCAGGACTTAAGGACTGTTTACCTTTCAACTCCCCATGTTGTGCTTAATTTTTGGGAACATGTTAACTGAAAAAAAGAATAAAAAGCAGACACTAACCTTATGAATACTGAAATAGTTCAGAAAAATGGGATATGGGCGTTGCAATCTGAATGCTATTTAAGCATTGTTTTAAAATGGCAATTTCCCATTTTTTGATCTTTTTTTCCTAACTGAACACAGATATACCCGTGAAAAATGACACTTGGCATGCGGTGATTTGAAAGTCGCTATCTGCCCCTTGATGTCTTCATCTGACAACATCTATATGTTGCCAGGTTGCCATGACAACTAAGTACAGTTGTAATTGCAACCCTGGAAAGGTAATTCTTTCACTCAAAATGTGGCATGCATTTAGCCTGTCTGAAGTTTCAACAAACCATCTTTTAATGACAAGTATTTTGAAAGGCCTGAATGAGGTAGTTTCTTTGATGTCAATTTTTTTTATTATATCATGTAGCTTAACTGGATAGATACATTGCCTTTTATTCAGTGGAGTCTGTATTTTTGAACCTTTTTATGCCTTATTTAAGTTTCAAATATATGGTATCAACTGTGAATCTGAAATTAACATATGAAAGCAAAATACCACATTAAGTGTTCATTTACTTGTATTGGCAGTTCTGAAAGCAGATCTTGATACATTACTCATACTTACCATCCTTTGGATTAAATCAAGTGACTTCTGTTGTATGGCTGGCTGTATTTTCTTAAATTAAAAATAAAATAAAAAAAAAAAAAAAAAAACATACACATCAAAACCAAGAATTAACTGTGTTTCTATGCAGTGGGCTACATAGGCTTTATAGTAGCACAAAGGCAATGTTAGGAATCAACAAAACAGCAGTAATTCTAATTTCCACCTGATTTGTATGCCAGGGTGGGGGGAGAATTGGGATTCTGTGTGCGTAGCTGAGCCTAATTATTAATCTAAAATCCTGGATACTGAGAGTTGACAACATGAAACTGCATTTTACCCTGTTGACAGCCTGACCTGTCTTTTCCAGATATGATGATGTACAGTCTTTCACCATCCATTTCCATTACACGGGGAAAGTAAGATGGTAGCCAGCTACATCACTGTAGTAGTAGAAAGTGCCTCCTTCCTTGGATGTTTTGGTTGTCATTTAGAGCTAGGCTTTATACTTTCCGAGAGGTATACTATCTGTAGAAAGAGTGAATGTCGTCCTAATCCGTCCACAGTAATTTCCTCAAAATGCAGTACTGCTCTATGAGAACATGGTAGGAGCGTTTCTTGGGTTGCTGCGTTCTTGCTCACTAAATAATAGTACTGTCACTTAGGATATCTGGAATATATCAGGCAAGTTTAATCTTTGAATCTGTTAGAGCTCAGTGAAAGCTGAACATAAAT
Source organism: Psilopsiagon aurifrons (assembly GCA_025447955.1). NCBI lineage: Eukaryota > Metazoa > Chordata > Aves > Psittaciformes > Psittacidae > Psilopsiagon > Psilopsiagon aurifrons. The sequence goes on from JAOEHY010010412.1 coordinate 18,320, forward strand.
AGTGTGTGTTTAACTTCATATACAATAAATGCCTGCATTTAGCTGCTTATTTGTCTCAGTGATCCACAACAGTAAGCTTCTCAGCTGTAAATCACATGCAGAGATGTTTGTGATTTCTTTCTTATATTAGGCTTCTATAATTGAAGGTCTCCTTGCAAGTCTAGGCATCCATAATCATTTCAGAAGGACAGGTCCACTGAAACAATCGTGGCATTATGACAACTGATTTCTTTTTTTATCTGCTCCTTTGTGCTTGAAATTATTCAAAACATTTTTCTTTGGCTTTTTTTCATTGCCTACTAATGAACCAGAGGACAAAACCATGGTACCATTCAGCAGCATAGAACTTGTATATTTTGAAACAAGTCACAGATGTGTCTCTTGAGATGTGTTAAAGCTCATTATAAATGAAGTCCCAATGCGGGCTTTCAATATTCTAACACACAGTGCAGTGGTATAAATTACAGAGAAAGAATCATGATTGTTTAATTTAAAATAATCCTTTTATCTCTAAGGCCTGTGCTTTGCATAACTGTGCTGTATTGTTTGAGCATTTTGTGTGATCTGGTAAATAGTGTTCTAATTGTTTTTGCAGATCGCTAGTTTAAAAAGCCAGGCAAGCCTGTACGCGGTAGAAAACAGTTATTCTGTGATTAAAAGACATGGAGTAGCAAGCACATAATACCAACTGGTAAGGCAAGTGGAGTAGTGAAGGGGCTACAGTATTCTAAGTATCTTTCTACATATCTTACTCTGAATATCAATGTAAGGGGAGGTTCTATTGCCTCTGGACAAATATACTAGGGTGTGCTGGCATCATTTGGCTCAGAATTTGCTGCTTAGCATATATGAAACACTATGTATTTTATTTTGAAAATTTGTTTTTGTTTTTTTTTTTTTTGCAATATTGCTTACTATTTGTCAATAGTAAGCCCTCACTTATCTCTTTCTATAAATTTTAAATATTCACTTTAGGGCATAGGAAGATCAATTAGCACCTTACATCTTGGGTTTTGGTTTATACTGCTTGTTACTTTTCCTTAAAGCCACTGAGGTATAAAGGTTGATCCAGCATTTTTGCAGGAGATGAGGGGTCAGGGCAGTAACGTTGGAGTTAACTACTTCACCTGATTTGGCTTCCCACAGATACATGTTTCTGTCCCCTTTCCCACAAGCATACGCTCCTCTTTAAAGCAATTACATGTCAACATTATAATGCAGCCAAGAATTCATAAATTATATATAGACTGCCTGTACCATCATATTTCTGCTTTGTCAAGGAAATCTCATTAGGGTAGAGGTGAGCTAGTCCCCTGGGTGCCTTTCTGATGTTCTGGCATCTCAGCCATAACACACCTGCTTATAATCCTTATTAATTGAGACTTCCAGCATTCACTCTGTGTATGGCCCCCTATCATGAAATTGGTTTAGCTCAGCTTTCATCTACTCTGTGTAAATCTCCTTTCTTGTTACATGTGGGAAAGCTGTACAGAAAGAAGCATTCATAGCTCCCACTTCTCCTTAGGTTCATTCATCTATGAAATCTGTTTCTTACACATGAATATTAAAGAAAAGCATTTACATGGGGTAGATGTGAATTAACCTGTAATGTTTTTGCAAACCTCTACATCTCTGTGATCACTGAAGCAAATGGGTGATCGTGATAAGTCTGTAGGAAAAAAAAAAACCCACATCTATATGCAGTTTTGCTGTTGCTGTAGAGCCTTCTTGGAGACTTTTGAAGTCCAGAGCATGTTTGCTCATCAGGTGGGACTTGTAGACTTTACTCTCTTTTAACTATGTCCTTTCTGTTGCCCAGCCAGCATATATGAGGCAGATAGTTGTTTCTCACATAGAAATGTGACAGAGAGAGTGTGCCTTGCATACTCTGTGACAGTTCTGGTCTTGAATATGAATACTGTGATTAATGCAGTCCTCAGCCTTTGGTTATAAATGTGGAAACATGAGCTAATATGTAAGAATCAAACTTTCAAAATTTACAGTCCATGCCTATAAATCTAGGAACTGGTTTTGACAATGAAATACATGCTTAAAGGGAAAATAGTATTTAATTCAGAAGGTCACACAACATTTTCTTGAAATCATAATTCAATCAAGAAATTGATGCTAATTAGTGTTTAAATCTTTCATCTTGTCAGCTCTGTATGGTGCCTTGTTTCAAGTGAAATATTTTTTGACGCAGCCTTCCTAATGCGGAATTTGTTTTCCTTAGTTCTTTGATGTTGTCATTAAAGGGAAAGGCATTCAAAAAAAAAAACTTCTCTTAAGCAATAGTAGTAAAGGAGGGGATTTGGTATTCATATTAAATTCTCTGAGGCTTTGCATATGAAGTGTCAAAAGCTCTGTCCTATCTTCATCAAGAATAGAGAAAAAATGACGATTAAGTTTTTGTATTATAGTAGCATCTATACGCTCCTTTCAAAATTTGCTTTATCATATCTGACATTATATATGTTAATGAGCCTCTGTCCTCCAAAAATTCACAAATAGGCCAGGCAAAGACTATAAGTAAAACTGGTCTTGTAGTAAGCAGAAGGGAGGTACCTAAGGTTGCACGCAGATCTGATGTAGAGCTGAGAAAAAATGCAGGGTTACAAAGCATAGGACCCCGCATAGCACCCTTATCTCCACTGGTGTGCTAGTGCCGGCACAGCAGCATTTGAGGGGGATTGGGCTACCAGATCTCATAAACTCAGCTGGACTCCTTAAATCAGCTGCTGCCCTGTCTGGATAGCTTTGTGGAAATGAATGAGACAGTGGCAGCATCACCTTAAGGTGAGCTGTAGGAGGAGAAAATGGTGACAAGAACAGTTATACTATACCTATTTGTGCTACATCTGCACTATATATTCTTATAGCAGTGTAGTATAAAAGCACATGAGCTTGCTCTAAATGCTGTGATAGTACTGTGCATTGTCTTCTGCTTTTCATCTTGCATCTGGCAGATACATAAACCAAAATGGTCCAGGTGTAAATGAAACAGAAATAATAAGATATGTGTTGTGAAATAATAATGTGAGGGCATGTTTGTTGGGTGCATAAGTCATAAGCAAACTAGGATTATGTAATATACACAAAAGCAGTGTTAAAGGAGCCTTATTAAGGTAATGAAATTCAGCTTTTAGGGGCTAGGAGATGTGAAGGTTTTCTTCAGGGTATCCATTTAATATTCTTGTGCATATACATTGCAATTGTATTGCATACACTATTTTTTTCACCTCCAAATTCTTAATTCATTCAGGGAGAATTGTTCCTTTTTTCTTCCTTTCTTCTGTTTATTCTTTGTGCCCAGTCCCTACACCTGCTTTATCACACATTATTCAAACCCTGTTCACTTCACACACTTTATATCCTTGTGAGTTTTTGAATGTGTTAAATCATTATGTAGTCCAGACATTTAAATATTAATAAATCTGTTGGCAATACTACTGTGACCTGGTCTTGGTATCATTATCCCTAGTTAAAGATTAGTTTTTCCCAGAGTTTCATCACAGAAAGAATAGAAGATGCTGGTTTATAAGTAGTAGAAAGTCTGAGAATGAGGCAAATAGAATATGGTCAAAACCAGCAATTAGATTTGTTTGCCTGATCTGAGATGTCTGGCATCATGTTTCTCAGCGTACTGTTTGGTTCAAAATATTGCTTCTGCTTGCATCCACAGCTAAGGTGTTTGGACCAACATCATTTCTGCAGATAACCAGGCTCTTCAGCTAAAGAACCTAGACAATCTTAAACGCAAACATTTAACCATCTGTGAAAGTTAAGGTTCTAATTTGTCCAGTATTCTGACTTCTCCCACAGTGACTATGTAGCTGCAGAATTAAATTCACCATGGCAACATCTTTAAGATGTGGATTATTTATTTATTTTTCTTCTCTGCCATATCTCTCCAGCTTCTGGGGAGGGGAGAGGAGCAGGGAGAACCCCCAAGTGTTAGTAGTTGTTATGCGTCCCAAGGGGAGGTGTATGATATGCAACCCCATTTCACATATGTAGTGAAGAAAAACAATATCTGGTCAATTTTAAAGATATATTATTTGGTTAGCAGCCAATGTGCCACATCTTGTTTATTATCTGCCTTATGTTGTTGCCAGGAATGAAAACTGTAGGAGTACCCACAAATGATGACTGAGTTAACAGAACTCCCAGCATTGAGGAAAAGTTACTTTTCTTTAGGTCAGGAGGAAGATGCTGAAGAATTGCTGGAGATGGGTCTTGGGTTTGGGTTGGAGGGGATTTTTTTTGCTTGCTTTTATGCTTGGGTTTGGGTTTTATGGTAGTGCTCTGATTTGGTATTTTTCTTCTTGAATCATCGTGTAAAAGACAGTTGTTCAGTCTTACAACCAGAGATCTCTTGAATAGCCTGTATCCAAATTTAACTCATCTCTATGAGCATATTTTCTTCCAAGTTAAGAAGAAATCAAATTTTGGTTGCATTTAGTTGAAAGTTTTAAAGATTTTCACTGGAACTAAATATAACAAAAGATCTCCAAAAAACCCACAAATTCTGGGTATATCTTTTTTTTTTCTATCTAAAATAGATTCTTCTCTGTACATAGCACAGAGGTAGAAGGTGGGATAGGTAGAATGTGGGATACATTTGAAGACGACTTCAAATGCAGTGTTTGTGTTAAAGGAAGTTTCATTTCCAGTGTTTTTAAATAATTATCAATTGCATGAAATCTTTAATTTCTAGATTAATCAATTTATTCTGTCTAAATTACTCATTATGAATTGCAGTTGCAATATTTGTTTATATTAGTGAAGCATCTTCAGTTAATACAGGGCTTACAGCAAGTATTTAAAACTAGCAATCTTATCTGTTGGTATTTTCCATGGACTAATTTGTATTGTATGACATCTGATTTTCTGCTTGGAAATTTCTTCTCAAAATAGCTGTTATTGTAGTCTAAACTTCATGTTGGAATATCTTTTATTAAGATACCTGATAATTATTTTTTACCTTATGATATGAAATATTTTCCTTTATCAGTACTATTATCTATTCTTGACAATTCAGCAATTTTCAGTCCTCCCTCACATTCTAAGGCAGCTCTAAATGTACTATGATAGCACTGGGGATCAGTGAGTGTAGAGAAACCATCTCATGGAGCTGTCTGAAAGTCAATGATATTCATTAAAAATAAATTCTAATATATATTGCTGCTCCCAGATAGTTTCTCTCTTTGGACTTGGTTATCTTCCATTTGGAGGTTTCTTTCTGCTTTGCTTGCTTCATGCTGTAAAAATGTTAAAGCATTCAGGCTATTTTAATCATCTTTCTCAAGTACTCCTAATACTGTTGGTTAGCTGATTTGCAGTAGAGAGTTATTAGTCAAATGAGCCATTTCCCATATTCTAGGAATAAGTCTGATATTTAGAGATATAAACTGCACCTTTCTTTTTGTCTGGGTCTTACACTGTTATTTCAGTATATGAGTGGCCTGGAAAGGCTGTAAGTCTCACTTCATAGGAAGAAATTCTTTTGCTGATCTCTAGACCACAACTCTACCACCAGTGCATTTGAGGGAGAGCAGGGGTGTGCTTTTCTGTTAGCTGTTTTTCCTTCTCATGGCATGTATTTGTGACTTTCAGTCTATGACTTCCACTTAGGTCAAGGGGAAGCTCTGACAACACTGTGACTTTCTGCAACTGCAGCTAAAGTCTCTGTCTGTTGAGGCCTAAAGGGGGTCATTTTATTGTTAATATGGTATGTCAAAACATTTGTACAGTCAATATCCACAGATTCTTTAATATAGCACTTGCTTTTAGCTTTTCCCCAAAACAAGCAGGCGCAGAAGATCACTGTAATTGCAATTACCACTAGCCCTGTCTGCCTACAGAGCCATATGAGCACCTGCTGTCTGCAGAAAATGCTACAGTTTTTCAGCTGCTGCTCTGCCCAATTTGAAAATGTCATTTTGTCAGACTGAATGTATCACTGTTAGTGTGACCATTTAGATGGCAAGGGATTTTCCTCTTGTTATAGGGTAGTGTGTTAAATAGAAAATGCTAGTGATGACAAGCTTAAAATAAAAGGTTTTCTGTGTACATTTTTTTCTCTTCTATTATGTAGCAAAAGACCTGTCCCTTAAAGGTCAGGTACTCCTTGGTAGCATTTTGATAAGGAAACTTCTTGTTTACTGAATCAGTTTATTTTTGTAGCACCAAAAATATGGCTATCCATCCATCTTGGACCTTTCCCTGCATCTATCATACTGCCACCAAGTGCTGCCCATTTCTGAATTAGTGAGAAAATGATGGCACTGCCAGAGCAGTTTAAAGATTTAAGAAGTGCAGCCAGGCAGGAAGAATATTCTAATGGTCTGAGGCTGCAGCAAAGAAATGCTTGTTCTCAGATTTATCTTCTGCAATGTATAGTTATGCTGTGTATATGGGCTTGCTGTACTGTCTGACATCTATATGTAAATCTCTTCTGTGTCCACAGATAATTCCTTAGTTTTTCATTTGCCCGTAAGCATAAAAACTTTACGAATATGTTACTTTTCTCTGATAATATTGGAAACATGGGTTCAGGGTTTTTAATCTCTGATTAATCAGAAGCATAGGATTTTTTTTTTTTTTTCCAGGAATGCCGTATGAATTTAGTTAATTGCATGTGGAGGATAAATCTGCACTTGAAACATAGCTCTCAAAGGCTCTAAGTTCAAAGGTGCCCATGCCATGCCTAGAAAATTCAGATCAGTATCCTGTATGTATATTACCTTTTAAGCTAAAAACTCATGTTCACTTGAAGCTGATAATGCTACTGTGGCTGTGCAGGTAAGAAATAATTTAGCCTTTGTATTTCATCAGTATGCTTTGTCGTGAAGAAAAGAAATAACTGCAATTTTTCTATTCATGAACAAAACCAGTAAATTCCATGACTCTTAATCAGTGCATTGTGAATATAGATTCCATAAAAAAAAAAAATTGTAGGAGGCTTTTTTCTCATGTTGTCCATATAATTCTATGTGACCTCTGGTTCACCTTTTCATTGAAAATGAGGCTAACAAAATATATCTAGATATTTATATAGGTATATCTAGGTGTTTCATATATATATTACTGCATATTCAATAGATCTAAATGTAAAGGTGATTTTTGAAGTATTATAACTAACTGTATATATGGAAATCATATATCATGCTTCAGTGTTTCTGAATTTACCTTACTAAAAGGTGGAAAGGTTTTGCATTCTGAAACTCGGAACACTTTCTCATATCATTTAATGCTTTTGCTACTGAATTACATGAAGGGGGAAAAAAAAAAAAAAACCAACAAAAAAAAAAAAAAAAAAAATGAAAAACCCCCCCCAAAAACCC
>JAOEHY010010415.1:0-18475 GCA_025447955.1 Psilopsiagon aurifrons
ATGGTTTAGTGTGAGGTGTCCCTGCCCATGGCAGGGGGGTTGGAACTTGATGATCTTAAGGTCCTTTCCAATCCTAACTATTCTATGATTCTATGACCAAACTATGATTGTAGGCAGTCATGTAGAAACCAATGCTTCACAAATTATACATAGTAATGCTGTTGCTGTTTTTCAGGTAATACAGAAAGAAAAAAAAAAAAATCCAATTTGCACAGATGGTAAACCCACAGCTTAAATTAAAAGATGGTCCTTTATTACCCAAGGTTTAAATTGAGGCATTAAAAGTGCAAATTTAATAAGCTCCCCCACAATTTTACTGCCACATCACTTCCACTAGGGAAGAGCAGAGTTGGCAAGGGGGGGAAGGAGGATGGAGTTTGAAAGCTAATACAAAACATAATTTTTTTTTCCTTCTGATTGCAGAAGCTAATATTCCTGCTGTAGGCCATTTAGCAGCCAAAGTACTGACCACATCATTCCTACCTGAAAGTCCCCGGACATAATTCCTACAAATGCAAATGTCTGTATGGACTGACTAGATAATATGAAACTACACAACATCAGGATATCACAAATACAAACAGCATTCAAAATCTTTTGTTGTTGCTGTTGTTTGTGAAACATTGTTTCCTAGCTATACACCTATGAGAAAACTGCCATAGTGAACACATACACACAAAATTCAGCTACAACAAAGCAGAGACTTTTTATGCATGGAAAAAGGGATGCTTCTGTTACATCTTGTTGCAACAGAAGCTAAAATCACTCATTACCTTTTGAGGGCTATCTCATTTGGCCCAGCTTTCTAGTAATGTCTTTCGAGCACTGTATTTAGGGAGTCAGTTTCTTCCATCTTCTTGATTACAGATGATTGGTAGTCTAAAACATATCACATATTTATAGGCTGAGGGAGGAAGAAAACATGACATTGTGGAAATACTGGCATTTGTTGATGGTTGACCTGTAATTCTGCAGGAATTACTTAATAGGAGCAGTGCCACTCAGTTCTGAATTAATTCAGCTTAATCTGAAACTGAGAATTAAGCTCAGTTAGGAGCTTATCTGGATCTGAGTAAACAAAGACACAGCAAGTGGCTGTACAACACCTCCAGACAAGGGAAGAGACATGATAGGTCAGAATGCGGAAGTGAATGATGGACGCAGGGGAGAAGGAACATTGCTGTGCAAGCCATTCCACCACACAGGAGTGAAACAGCAATAAGCAAATGAGAATGAATAAGCTGTGTGTCTGCACATGGGAAGAGGAAAGTTTGGCACCTGCAGGAGATGGATAACACAAGATGGGGTAGACTCAGCAGACAATAGATAAAGCACTTTAGAGAAGAAGCAATAAGATAGCTTGCTCGCTTACTTGGGGCGACAAGGGATTTCAAAACAAAAAATGATGCTACAAGAGGTTAGCGAAGCAGACGTAATTGGTGATATATCTTTAACATCAAACAATCCAAAGAAAATCTATGTTTAACTTTATGGTTAAGGGTGAACAAGCTTTCTGTTAAAATAAAAGAAACAAAGTCAGTCACGAGGGCTTTGACAAATTAGATGTATCATGTCTCACTCCGGCATTTAGAGACTTACCTGAAGAGCTGGAATTGTTACTGTCTTTTGTTCTCTCTGACATTTTTGAGGGACAAAACAGTTTCAGATCTGAACTGGCTGAATTGCTTCTGGAAATGTGCACACACACCCCTCCTTTGACTACTGTAGTGATTAGATGTCTCAGGTTTATGAATTAAATTAATTGGGATAACATCATCCATGCTATCAGACATTAAACCAAGTCATAAGAGGCAAAATCTGATGTGGAGCTGGAGCTGCTCTACACCCTGACAGACTTGTCCTTCAGCTCTGCAGAGTCTCTAATATTTCCTGTGTGTTCTGTTCTAAATGATTCAGCTGGTTAACTCAGACTAAAAAAGAGACCACAGTCCTTCTAAGCCTTGATAATCTACTGTAACAGAAGAGAGTTTGCTCATACTGAAACACTGGAACACACTCAGCCATCACAAACAAGAACAACAGGAAAGGAGTCCCCCAAACAGCAAAGAAGAATGCTAAATTTTTCATGTTACCACCAGGTGATTCAATTACGACAGCTGTCTACAATGATAGATGAAGACTTAAATATCTCTGTGTTCCCATAGTCAGGCTAAGGATATGCCAGAGAAATTTGAGGGAGGTTTATGAAGTGGATTTAAAGCAGCAAGGTGACTTGCAGTGTTACTGCTTGAAATCTGATTAATTCATTCTGGGAGTCTCAGATAGTAGCTCTGCAGCAGAAGACAAAAGTGAGAAATCTTACAGACCTTAAAAAAGTTCTTCTAGTGGGCAGCAGTTCATTATAGAGAAAGTCCTTTGGTTTCTCAAGATTTTATAGTAAATATGAGGCTTCAAAATTAGAATTCACTGAGAAAGACAACCATGTATAAGGCTCTAGCACATAGCTTATGATTCAGTAAAGGCCCTTCATAAATTTTTTTTCCAATGTTTTCTTAAGAAGTTCATACTGACACCTTTAAAAAAAACGCTTCACACAAAAATATCTTGTTCGAGAAGCCTGATACGAATAATGAAATGAGAAGCACACAATAGCTGTAAAGAGGAAAAGAAAATCTCTTACTGTTTAAAATAGTGGTGCTCAATACTGTCCCCTCACCCACCACATTATCCATCTGCTTTCTGTTTGAGAGCATGCAGGACCATACCCAAAGCAGAAATCCATCTCAGAAATCCATCTAGCTTCTTCCTAGGGACTACTGACTGGCATGAGATTTCTTTTACTATTACAGCTGAGATTTTCAAGGCTCCCTGTGTATGTTATTCAGCAGCATAATGCTTCTTTATTCCCAAGGCTTCAGAAGTAGCATAACTGATTGGGACAGCATGCATATTTATGTATAGAAGAATAATTACATTCACAATTCAGCCATCAAGGCTGTAACTCACATGAAGGTTTCCACCTTACTCCATAAATTGCGATAATATTGGTTGCATTGTTTCTTATACCTAGGGAAGTTTCGAGACTGCAAGCAGGTTTCCGCACAAGCACTGAACAGCTACCCATCCCAAGAAGCTACTTGTGCAAAGCCCAGCAATCACTAGTAGTAGACACTCTACCTGTCAGGCACTAACATGTAGCCAAAACCAGTTTTAAAAAGCTCTTTAATACAAGACATTATCCTGAGCTAGTCACCGCCTGCTGCTTGAAAAAAGCTGTCATTACACGTGTAAAAATATTTAAGTTAATAAATATCACTAACGTCATAGGTTGCAAATGGAGTTGTTGGCTACGCATATCAAAGGTGCTCAGAGCACCTTTAGGCAACAAGCTAAATCAAGCTCTGGATTCCCTTTTATAGATATTTAATCACTTCTTTGTATGCCATAGCCAGTAGAAAAATGAAGGGTGTCTCTATCAAAAAATTCCATCAACACTTGTTAAACGTTTTCTCACTTTTTTCATATCCTAGGTATATATTCAAGATACTTAGCTGTACGGTGGAAGCTCCTCATGTTATTTCTTTGGGCTATTTCCCCATCTGTACCTCCTCCTTGTGTAGACTTTGTTTGATGGATTGTGAGCATTCTGTATTCTAGTTCATTAGAAATGTTCTCAATCTCACCAGCATTTCACATAAACCACTACCTAATTAGATTCCACACTTTAGGGGCCTGCATAGCCTTGCTTTAATGTGTACACAATGCTGTGTCTGGTTGTGCTTTAGACATATGCACAACAAGCTGGTACTGTCCTTCCTCTCTGTGTGCACAACTCTTGGCGAGAAGTACAACACTTGTCCAGTCACACAACACAGCATTCCACATTCGTCTTCACTTGCCCTTTTAGCTTGCTGCCTATTTCTCCTTAGTGAGATAAATTGTATCAGTTAAAGGACACAGCCTTTTACCAAAAGGCAGAAGAAGGAGCAGCAAGAAAGCATTTGTCTGTACATTCAAACAGAGAAAGCTCAGACATTTAGATTTGGAGTTTTTGCAAACATCTTTTCTTACATTCAGGTAAACCTGCAAGCCTACCATTCCCATGGTACAACATAACAATAAAAAACTGTCTTGATCAAGGGAGGGTAGAGTTTCAGACAGCCGTTTTTCCTTAAGTCACTTAACTTGGAAGGTAGCTCAGCAGATGCAACATGTCTTAACAATAGTAGGCTCCTAGATGCTAAGCACACAGACAGGGCTTTCCCAGTTCCCACAGTGTCTTCTAAATTTTGAGACTGGAAATGTTTACAATGCAACATAATATTTTCTGAAGCACAAGGCTGTGTATTCAGCTGTTGAGCACCACTTCTCTGCTGCTATCAATTATCAGCCTATACTGAGTCAGGCTACCACCAATGGCAGATTTCAGAGAGAAAATGAGAAGCAGAGACTGATACCACACTCCTCCAAAATGAAAGAATTTCGGTCAGACCATGAAGCTAATGGTCACTAATGAAGCCTGGCAAAAGGCGAACAACTTGATAACTTGACAGCCTGCCAGCAGAATCTACCAATATTTTCTGAAGCCTGAGCTGTGTTCACATGGCATAAATCATTCCTGCCTGAGTTGTCTCTCACTTAATTAGCCATTTTTCAGGAACAAGGAGTCGCTGCAGAATGTGTGCCACAGCCAGAATGTGCAACTCCATCTGTCTAAAAATAGTTACAGACAAGACAAAAGATGCAGAAAGAGCAAAACAAACTCTTCTCTCTCCCACAGATAAACTCACCTGGGAAGATGGACCAACAGCCTCCCAGAGAGAAGCTTTCAATCTAAAATGCTCACTTTAATCAACACACTATTTTCTGTATCATATAGGTATTCATGTTCACCTCTTTAAGCAGTAAAAATGAGATAACATCTCAATGTCTATATATGTGCTTACCCATGAGTACTAAATCAGTAGATACAGGCAAAAAGGAGGTGGGTTTTTACTGTCACACTACTGCAACTGACATTGTCTGCAGTCTATTCCAGAAAACATGAAACAAAATTGGTTTGCCCAAATTTAGCTATTCAGGGAAGACAGGCTGTGTGTACTGGGAGGGAAACAGCACCAAATTATATTTCTGCACAGTTCAAGTAAAGGACTCTGCATGAATTTAAATTTTTCTCCATCACACTTAATGAATATCTAACTTGAATCAGTACAACATACTCTACAACAAATTAAGATTAGAAGTATCTAGTGAAAGTACACTGAAGTGTTTGACACACATAGCAGACACAGTTATTACTATACAACCCAGTGCAACTAAAAATCAAACTGAAAAGAGGCAGCTGCATATGGAAGACTTGATGTAAAAAAAATGTCAGGTTGCAAATAAGAAATAGTACTGTTACTAAACATAAAATAGTAATAGAGGTGCTTGAGCAACAGAAGGTTTTAGCACCCTGACTTCTTAGTAAAACAGAGACAAGAAGAGAGGGAAGAACATTTATTTTATGAAAACTAGTCAAGAGGCCTTTATCTTTCTTTCTTCGGAAAAAAATCCTCCCAATGAAAACAAGAGACAATGTTTCCACAGAGACTAGGCTCATTTATCCTTCCTTGAAATACAAGCATCAAAAAGTCACCATTAAAACCTTGATTAGAATCCATAGCAACGGACTGAGCCCTGAAGAGCACAATGCTACTCTGCTAGAAGCTGGAAAATTGAGACCAGCGCACACACACATAGATTCTTAGAAAACTCTGGGAAAGGTAGGCATAATACTGTCCAAGCCTATTATTTCTTTACAAACTTCAAGAAACTGAGAAAACTTAAAGTTGTTTATTTATCCAAGAAAGAGGCTGCATCCAGAGATCCTTCCCGGGCCCCATCTTTTTGTTGTATTTTTTTATTTCATTTATCTTACTACCTTCTTTTAGCCCCAGCTTGGTATTCTGACAGCATGTGTCATACAGGCAACACTTGAAGTGAATCCCTGCTTAACAAAGTTTTAATGAAGACAAACATTACACAGGCACAAATTTCAGACTCGACACTCAGAACCAATTTGGTCTATTTAGGAAAAGTAAATAAAAAGACAAATAATCTGTTCAGACTTCAAATTACTAGCCTAAGTTCCAAATAGTAAGGTTCCAAGTCCTGACCAAGGTATACTAATACAGAAAATCTACACAGTATGACTTTGGGAGTATCACAAATACCTTTCCAAGAAGAACACAATAAACAGCACTCTAAAACACTTGACAAATGTTAGAAACTTATAGTGCTCTCATTGTCATTTCCACAGCCTGAGGTCCTGCAGAGAGGTCAGGTAGTTTCTAATAAGAGTCTGTGGCTATATGAAAAAAAGATACTAAAACTTACTCTGTTACACCGCCACATGCAAGAACAATCTTGAAAATAAAGGAGCCTAGGAAGTTTCCGTGGGCTGTGCTATAAGAAAGCTGATGAGAGGTCCTTCCAAGCTCATCCATTTCTGGATTTCAGCATTTGGATAAATGGGCAGAGTAGGAAAAGCCACAGCAATTTATCAGTCCTCGACTGCTTACTCCTGGTATTATCTGGATCGCTGTGTGTCTCTATATGTCAAAGCTAAGTTTTCCCGTGCTTGTTTTCTTATCCTTATACAAATACAGACAAGTTAATCTGCTTATACGGAACCAATGTGATTGATGACAGTCACATGCACAAACATTTGTTTGCATGATGTAACTCTGTTGGTTGTAGGATGCAGATAGTATGAAGCAAAGTCTTCACAACAGATCCCTGCATTTCCTGAGCTGACAGTACACCTAATACTCAAGAAGCAGCTATACAACTGTTAGCAAAACTTTTTGTCAGATGCCAGCATACCTTCAGTGTGCCTAAGATATGAGGTGTTCTCTCTGGCTTTCCAACTTCCCAATCCTGTTTCAGATATTTCTGTATCATTTTATTATCTCACATGCTCGGGACTGCAAGCAATTGCTACTTGTTTTGATGAAAAAGGATTTCTTCCAAACATATATATATATTTTAAATAAGAGTTCTTCTCTCTTGCTATATTATTCTAAAAAACTGTAGAAGATGAACAAATAATAGCTAGCTGCTGCCAAGCAGGGACTGCAAGAAAAAACACATTTCTGTATTTAATTACTGAATTAAGTTGAATATACACAATAACATAGCACTCTTTGACCTGGGACCCCTCCTCTGATGGGGTCACAGATGGCTTGAACTCTTTAGTCAAGTCTAAAGAAATCATCCGGTTACCACAACTGCTGCATGTGTTCAGTGTCTCAGTTGAATAAAAAAGGAGAGAAAGAGCAAAAGAGAGTAACAGGGGAGAAGTGAGGGAGAAAGCATCCTTTACAATTCTAGCTACAGGTGCTGTGGACCTCAGCACACTACCTTACTTATTTCCATGTCCCATAAGGCAAAAAAAGCCTAGTCTGCATTATTCTTAATGGACTTTCTGGGAATGATGCTCTCTTCATGTAAACACATCAGCTTGCTCGATGTCATTGTTCCTCCGAATTTTTTTGCTAATATTTTTCTCAAATCATCTTTCTTGTTCTTGTCACCTTGGACACAGAAACAGATTAATCCTTGATTTGTTCCAACAGCCTTGAGGGGTATGGTTCTTTCTGAGATGCTAGGTGTGGGGGGCTGGGTGGGATGGAAAGGTTTCATTATTGTCACATTATCCTCCTGTCCTTTTTTGTAGCTTATTTTTAAACCTAAAACTTCATGGGTTTGCATACATATTTTAAGATCTGGAGACAAAAAGATTGAAAGGAAGCTTTTCCACAGACCTGAAAGCTTCTTTCTAGGTACCACAGCCGAATTTGATTTTTCCTTGTACCCTAGCTAGGGTAGCTAGAGGCAAGACACCTAGCCAGCTGCCCTGTTCTGAAGATCAGAGACACTATATAACACATGCCACTAAAAAGACTACAGAAGGTGATCTGAAGCTTCTCTTTTATTTTGTAAGCACACAAAAAGAAGTAATGATAAATCATGGAGAAGAACCATTATCCTCTTGAAGTTTTAAATTTTTATCAACTTGTAAGCTTGGAGCTTAAGGAATTTAACCTTCATTAAAAGGTTAACCTTCATTCTAGAGTTCTACAGGTGAAAAGCACTCACCCCTGGTCATTTCCTCCTGAAGGGGCAGGTAAAATCCTGCACCAGGAGGGAAGAAGCAGCCTTTTATTATTTTTTTCCCTTTTTTTTTTTTTTCCCCGAAAGGGCAAATGGCATAAGCTGAAGTGAGAAAAATTCTGATTAGATAACAGGAAATACGATTCTTCATGGATTGCTCAGTGTGAAAGGTGTCCAGACAGGCTACAGGATCTCGATACTTGGGTATGCTCAAAATTCAACAGGACACAGCCATGAACTACTCAACCTAATGTTGAAGGTAGCTCTGCCTTTAAGCATGAGGCGAGATGGGATAACTACCCAAGGTCCCTTCCAACTGAAACTATTCTATGATTCAGCAATTCTATCAAAAGAAATACACTTTCTTAAAGTCACTTCTGCAACTTTGTTTCCAGAGCTGCAACTAAATACATCACTATAAAAACAGAATAAACTGACAAAAAACTAATTGTGTAAAGATAATATGATGTAGCAATGATTTAAACTAAACTGAATTTAAATTATTTATTGATTTTCTGACAGCCCTCAAAATGGTATAAGTTTTCTTTGCTTTTTCTCATTCAACTTCAGCAAGGCAGAAGTCATCTAAGAAATCTGTACTGTTACTGTTCTAAAAATCCCTGCTCTGATTTGTGTAAACTTCCCTAATCAGACTATGATAATAGCCATAGAAACAACTTAAAGGAATTGAAAACAAACAAACATAAAAATGTTGTAATGGTTAGAGATTGTGGTACCTGGAGAATTCTGCCAAATGTGCTCCTGATAATAGTCAACACTTTTGTTAAATTTACTCCCTTGAGGAAATTACATTAATAAATTCCTATCTAATTATAAGGAGACAGTTAACTTTTGGAGGCTGGCAAATACACCCTCAAGTTCTGTCACCATTTTTCTTTTTAAAACTTACTAGAATTGACATGGATACAAATGACTTATTTCATGGACTTTTTCCTTCGTTTCTCGTTATGAGTAGGCTTCACTGCATTTGAGACCAAAAAAAAAAAAAGTAAAAAAGAAAAAGGGGTCCTAAGAGACCAGAAGCTATTTCTCTTTCTGAGTTTGACTTACATTCCACAGCCAAACCAATACAAGTCCCTAAAAATAGTTCCTTTCATTTACAGAAGAGATTTTCTGCTATGACAATCCTGCATATCCAATGAGGGTCACAATCAGGCAGCTCCCAATGGGGATTTCTTCCCCACATTGCTATCAAGACTCCACACATGTAGGCAGGAGACACAAATCCAAGGGATATATTCCTTATAACAACCTACTCCTTCATGAGGCACCACAGTGAAACCTTTTCCCCAGAACTTACAGTTTGTACCATCTCTTCAAGGTGTTGAAAATATTCCTTTCACAATCACTTTCACACTCTCCTTTCACCATTCAGGGTTGAAGGCCCCAAATTAACTATACTGGAAACTAATCATTATGGGAAAGAAAGGTCATTTGTCTGTGCAGCCTTTTGTACAGTAGAGAGAGAGCATTCCCCCAGCATTCCCTCCCCGCAACCATCTACACTTACTCAAGCAGGTGACACAACCAGAAAAACACAAAAGCAAACTAAGGAGAAAATTATTTCCAAATAGTGATGGTTTTAAAACTTGAAAAGCTCTTTAAAGCTGGCACTGCCATAAATAAGGACCTGTAACTTTTCAAAAAGCATTTCAGTTGTGCATATAACTAAAACCATAGGGAAGATTTAGAGCATAAAAGAATACAATATAGCTTCCCACTGATGTCAAAACAACAGCACAAAAGACCATAACAAGGACTTACAGGGGGAAGCAGGAAAATGACAATCATCTTCATCAAAACTGTACTTAGAAAACACCAGAAAGTTGTTATGCCTATTAAAGTCATACATAGGAACCAAAACCCTTTAATTTACTTTGAAAAGTACTTCCAGTACACAAGCAGCTGATTTACGAATGTCAAACTATGCTACCACCTGAAAACCAGCTCTATCTTCCAGACCTAAAGTCATCTTCTGTCCCCTGACAAGCTCTGTAGAGCTTTTTAGATTTAAGACACATTTTCAATTAAATTAATGTGTTTTTTTTCTAAGTTACACCCCCTCCTACTGACTTTTTTTAGGTACATGTTTTGATCATTTCATTTTACCATTAATCACAAATCCAATATACTGTAATTATGAAAAACAATTGCTATTTTGCATAGCCTTTTCCTGAGGACAAAGCACAAAGCTACCAGTCATTTTTAAAAAAAAAAAAAAAAAAAAAAAAAGATATGTTTTTTTCCTAAAAGAAATGAAATATTTGGGAATGTTTTGAGAAAGGGAAAATACATATTCATACATAAAAGCAAATGACCACATACCCTTGGACAGTGAATCTCAGTTATGAGCACAAATATTGTTTACTGGGCTGGCAAAGGGTAACACTGTGCTCAAGAAAATGAGCCCACCAGAAACCCAGAGGACTGGTAAGTACAGTATAGACACTCTTGTTCTTTGAGCTTCATACTATCCAGGTTCTATTTATTATTAGTGATTTTGGATTTTCCCATGTAACAGAGGAGCACTGACAATCCCCAAAGAGGAACTAAGCAGCTTTTCAGGTACTTCATGCAGACTGAAAAAAAGAACAGAGGACCAACAGCAGAGCTCAAAATAAAGCCATTCTCTAGATTGGTGACTGTAATATGATGTAATTCAATGTAGGTACTAACAACTAACTAATTTACTAGCTTGTAAAGCTCCAAGAAAACAGCATCAAAGTGAGATGGTATTTTCATTACCAACCTGAACTTCTAGTTTCCTGAGACTAAGTACTACAGCCTTCTGTTGCATGCAGGCCATTCTGCATGGCCATATATTCTAAACATTAGATCCAAGTGGATCTTTTACAGTGATTAGCAGCCTGACATAAACATGGGGTTTTATCATTACAAAACTATTTGAAAATCTGTGTTAAACTTGGTTCAAGACTTTTTCTGGGGGAAGCAAAATCAGAGTGGCTAGCACACTTATGTAGGTTGCAGAAGACTTAAATTTCATGTCTTTTTCTGCCCAGAATGGAATGGCTTAGCTATGTGCCTAGAGGGTTTCCCAGCCAGGAAGATCAAGGCTTCTGTCGATGCAAAGTTAAGCACTGCATAATTAAACAGTTGCTACCACTGGGAGGGAAGCCCACACACTCCAGTGAGTAGGCTGCAGCATCTTTCCTTCTGTCTATGTATGCAAATAAGCTGCCCCACATGGAATGCGCCAGCAGCATAGACGGAGGGACATGCATGGTGATAAGGAAGTTCACCTGAAAGGCAGGACTTTGATTCACATCTCTGCCTGAAGTCCAGCCATTACAAGAACTTCACCTCCAGGGAAACAGTTGGTCAATCATGAAGGAGACCTGGATGAAGTTACTTTGTTTTCTGCCAAACAGACAAATGTTCCTTAGAGAGAAGTTAGGCATCGAGTCTAAAAATTTACTTCATAAACATCAGGTCTGTGGTTTTTGCTAAACCCCATCTCTGTTCAAATAACATTAAAATAATAATAGAAGAACTTCTTCAACAAATTACATCATTGGCAGAGTAAGGAAAAACAGCTCCTGCTGATGAACGGGGGAAGGTAAATATGCTGCAATTGCCTCCAAATTTTATGGTGGCCCCATGAACATGATGCACAACAGTAATAAAGTCCAACTAATGTGATATGAAAAGGACAGTTACAACAATACCAAGTGGTCAATCATGTACCTGGTCTGACAATTTTATTACTGCAATGGGTCATTATTACAACAGGACATTTTAGCTGTCTTAAGATAATTCAAGGGAAAAAGACGACTACATGACAAGGTACATTATGAACACTATAATTACACCTCACAGTTGTATTTCACCAAAAGCAAAAGACAATAACATGTCATAAGCCAGAGTGACATCTAAACCTTTATTCTGAATCACAATAAGCCTTTTGACATAATATTACAGGAAGCCCTTTGTTTCTCCTAATTCCCTGTCACAAAATATGACTCTATCTAATAAATGTACCTCTGCAGAAAATGATGCCTTTATTTGCCTGGAGCGAAAAGTTTTTCTGTGATCCTTTTCTTACAGATAATCATTTGAATATCTACACAGCTTAGACAAATCATTGCCTGCTTTTTAAACTGTTTATTATTCTTCCAGTCTGTTATGCTCTGTTACTCCAAGTAACACCACTTTCAAGGAGGAAAAAACACAGAACTCCAGAAGTAGATGAACAGAAACCCAGAACCCACATGAATATCCTCTCTACGGCTAGATATCCAAAATTTGACCTTCTCAGAAGAGTCCACTTCTCCTTCCCTCCCTCTCCCATCACATGATTTTGAATTCTTTCAGGTTTTCTGTGTGTCAACACATACTATGGGAAAAAAAGGAAAAAAAAAAAGACAACCAAAAACCACACTATATTCTGGCTTTTCCTATTAATCTTATCTTCCACTTTTTCTGACTCCTTCAATGATCACTGGACCAAAGAGACTAGGAGTTTTTTCTCCTGGTTCTGCAGACATTCTTACAATATAATTTTATCCTAAACCAGGGGACCATGTATTTACACATAACTGCATAACACAAAAGTGAAGGAAAGTTCTGCAGTTTTCTGATAAGATTTCCAAAGCCAACAGCACCTACTTGCCATACAGCTGTGCTGAATTAGTATTGTTTACTATAGGATATACTATGGGATAGATTCAGTGATTTGCTGCATCTGTGCCGAATGTGTGTGTTTGTGTTCACATGGAATGACAGCTGCTCTACTTTTTTAGTCCAGTGACAAAATTTCTGATTATTTCAAGGGCTGAAATATTTACGATATAAAGTGAAATTACTTGGAGCCTGCACTGCAGAAACTCTTCCTACAACTTCTCATTGTCCAGCTTAATTGCTTGGATGGGTAATAAACATCAGATTTTAGCATGTTGGCTCTGCTCTGTTACTATAAGGACATGAAGGTAATGGCCACTTCCTTTGAGACATGCAGGATTTCATAGCAGCAGAATAGAAAACTAAACAAAAAGGAAAAACACTTCTGTGCTCAGATACTTTTGGTCATGAACCAAAAATCCTCTCTTGAACTAAACATATGTTGTTTCAATACCCAAATGCATCATTATTTACAGCATTAGGAGCTATTATACAATATACCAGTGCTTCCAACTTTTTGAAGTCTGTATAGGATGTTTCTAGCTATATAAACTGTAAAAGGAATACACAGAGATAGCAAGAGTGAACAAATTACATCGTGGTAGACTCAGTGTCCACAAATTCCTGGTAGTATATTCCATTTCCCCTAAGTAAACCAACAGCTGGATGCAGACTATAATCTCACTGATCCCTGTAATTAATATCTCGAAATCAGGCTTCACATCCTACACTCAGCTGAAGCCAGATTCTATCTAACAAAGTGCCACAACTCTGTGAACTCAGGAATGTGGAGAGGCCTTAGCTTGAAACAATGTAAAATAAATTATATCCATTAAATGCTTCATTATGCAATGTCTAGTGCTTCTAAGTATATTTTCCCCCATAGCCACAGGAATGTGCGGTGATAAAACTGATTAAAAAATGGTAACAAAATCATCTGTTTTCTTCCTTTTAACGGATCCAGATAAATTGTGGGCCAATTTACTACCTTCACAAGTTTTCCATGTATTCCCCTTCAGTAGCAATCTAATCACAACATGTAGATCAACTCTACTTTTAAGTTCATCTACAAAACTGACAAGCCTAAAAGCACCAGTTGAAGCAACAACACGTATCTTTTAATTAACTAGTATATCATAAAACAAAAGGCTGTTATCACTTTGTGAGCATCAAAATGTATTCCTGCAGGGCAAAATTCAGCCTCAGAGCATACAAGAGAACTGCTTTCAAATGATTTTCTGTTTCTAAGACAGTTAGATGAGACTTCACAGTTACAATTCTTTCAGGAAAGCCTCTGTGCTATCTCAGAGCACACAGTGAAGGACTATTTCATGTCTTCCAGTCTAATGGGTGCAGTGCTGACTTCTTAATGTCTCTAGCATGTGCTGGCAGTGAAACATGAACACATACCATAATTATTTTTATTTTGTGCCCTAAGATAGCAGATTTTTCTCACATGAAAACAACCACTTCAACATTACCCATGATTCTGTAACAATGAAAAGCAAAATGTTGGTGAGGTTTTTGAGGTCAACCCTAGGTGGAA
Source organism: Psilopsiagon aurifrons (assembly GCA_025447955.1). Taxonomy (NCBI): domain Eukaryota; kingdom Metazoa; phylum Chordata; class Aves; order Psittaciformes; family Psittacidae; genus Psilopsiagon; species Psilopsiagon aurifrons. The sequence goes on from JAOEHY010010415.1 coordinate 14,324, forward strand.
GAAAGAGAATTCAGGGTAACTCAGATCTTACTGTAAAGCTGAGGGGGGTCTTGCATTTAACTGGAGCTGCATCAATTCATTATAAAAAGAATTACACACATTAGTTTCTCCAAGGAGCAGTGTACGTTAACTAAGAAGCATCTGTTATGAAATATCACTCTGAGGGAAAGGAAACAGACATAGTCACCATCATCTTATCTTTTTGCCTACATTAAATGGATGAATTAACTATACCTAATTTGCAGCGCTATCTTGAACAATCAACCCCACAAATGGATGAGTCCAGCAGGCCCTTTATTTAGGATTCTTTGCTCCATGCTGGCAAAGCACAACAGTCATAAACTTAAGCATCAATGGCTGCTTTATGCTGCCCAGGTGATAAAAATCACTGAGAGCTTATCAGTCAATATGCACCTCAATTTATTACAGGGTAATTTATTCTAGTTGCTAACATAAGTGACTGGAAATCAGGAATCTTTAGCTTATTTCCTTCTTCAGATCAGCTTTCCTACTTGAAAGGATTTTGTTCACATATTTTCAAGTTTATTTATAATTTTATATTCAGCTGAGAAACTTAGAAATCTTTGCATGGAAACTGTAATAAACTGGACATACTTGTTCAAGATGGTGAGCTGTCTTTATCATGCAAAGATTTTCACTCTGTATTAACTCTGAACTTGACCTTTTGTTTACACTATAGTCGCCACATTGAAATAAGACTGCCAGGTTGTGAATGCACCTTGATAATAGGCTAGTGCTACTCAAGCAGTGGTTCTGCTCAAAGCAGTTGCCAATACACACAAGGGTAACTCAGATGGGGGTAGTTGTGGGTCAGCCAGCAAGGATGGTTGATGCCAAATGACTCCCAAAACCAAAGCTTTCTTTGTGTAAATTAAAAGGCATCTTACCAGAGGGATCTTACAACAACAAAGACTCTTGAGATACTGCAGGATTAGAACAGAGTATGATCTCAAAGGAGACGTAGCTTAAGAGACCCAAAACCTGAAAATACGTGGTATTCTTACATGTGGGATCTTACTATGGAAGTGTCCAAGAATGCAACTAATGGGAAAAATCAGTCCATCTCTTATTACTCCGAAAGGGCTTAAAAATACACAGCATTCAAATTTAAATACACTGAAACAGACAGAAAACTCTTCCAGTAAGAAGATGAAACCATGTTGTAATAGAAGCTGGTTATACATTGCTGATAAGTGAAGCAGTGCTGTCGCCTCTAGTCATTTCACACAGAAACCATCATGAAAAATTTCTACCTGAAGACAGTTGAAAAATTAACTCATTTACACTCCATTTAAATATGTTGGGCTGGAAAGCTTTTGCAATATCTAACAAAAAAGGCTAACGTATACCATAAAAAATACCTACTTCTCCGTTGTTATTTTATGAATTAACTTCATAATTTTGTATAAATCTTTTGGTTTGGCATCCTGAGTTTACATTTCAAAATTGAGTTTACATTTCAAAGCTCAGAAAACTCTTTTATTCCTATTCTTCAGAAAATCATAAATTAGAAAATAATCGGGGTTTAGTCACCAGAAATAGCTGAACAATAAGCAAACAGTTATGCTGCTTGCTTCAACATTGCTGCCATATATTGCTGCAAAAATATTCATGTTTAGCCTGTTGTACAGCCACTATAAAGAGGGAAAATAACATATGTACGTTTGAATAACTATGGCCTCTTATATCTTTCACAGATCACAAAAACCTGGGCATTTTTATAAGCAAGATCAATAAAGCTGGACTCTAGAACATTTTTTCTCTCTTTCCTAGCTAAAATTATAAGTCTTAAATATGAAGTGAGCTCAAAATACACTGAAACAAATCAATATTGGTGCCACAGACAACTTCTCTGAGAGGGAGCACAACTTATACCAAGGAAAGCCCCAACAGAAGGCAGCAGTGTGGCCCATAGCAAAGGCAGAGCAATCCTGAGAGAAGGCTTTAGCCTCAGCAAGTTGGAAAAGATATGGATTCACTCTCTCCATCTCACACTTTTTCCCAGCAGAGCGCTGGTGCAAATTAAATCTGCAGTTTGTGAGGCAGTGAGAGAAGACGAAGTAATTTAGTAGGAGAAATCAAAAAAAACCTCTTTTCAGATATGAATCTCAGAGAGATCAATTTTACTTGTTCCATGCAAGTGCAAAATGCAAACTCCTGTATAAATTGCTGCAAACATTAAAAATGCTGCAAAATCAACCATGTTCTGAAATAACTTGCTTTGAGCATAGATACATACCTTTGGATTCACAAAGACAGCCTGGTCACTGGGAAAAGTGCCCAGCATACCTGCATCAGACAGGCACAGGATTACAAAGGGTCTGTCAGAATTTCTCCTTGCTGCTTCACAGCATATCAAGTCTCTTTTTCAGTGGCTGAACAATAGCTTCTCACACCTCAGCTTTTATTCTTCCCAGATATGCCTTTCTCCTACATAAGCTTTCAGACAGTTTCTAGACAGAACAACTGAATGGTTTAATTATAGAAAGGTTTTAAAGCAGAAATAATCACATAACTTCCTTCTGACTCAAGGTGGCCAACAAAATCTCAGGTACACATGAATACTTTTACCTACTTGAGTGATCTGACACTGTTTAAACTGCGGGACTTGGCACAGAGATGCAGTGATTTTTAGGCCTGCTTTAGAAGTTACCTACTTGACATGTCAGTAACTTTAGTCATAGCTTCTGTTATTTGGTGATAAAATTATTCTCTGAGCAAAGACAGTGAAAGCCTCTTTTAACTTTCTGCCCTATGTCCAATCATACAGGACTTGGACAACTGGGATCAGGCAGGCCTTCTCAATTTTTATGCCTCATGTCTTAGGCGGTGGCTGTGAAAGATTTGGAATAGCTATTTTCCACCCAAAGTTGGCAAGCCAGCATGATGTGTCACTCCAACATCTCCTGAACACTGATCTGTATCCTATTACTGCTTGAACTGCACCTCTTACATTTGTTGTTGGAGTTTTAAGAGGTTAGCCGGAGGGGTCAGCACCTGAAGCCAATCACTAGCAATCTGCCATTTATCAAACCATCTCAGAGCATCTTCACAGACATGCTAGCAAAGATGCACCTTCACAGGGCATAGGGTTTTGGAAGGCAAAACCAGGGCAGTGAGACACTGTCAGACATATTATTTCCCTCTGCAGTGTCATTCTGCTTTCTTGAGGACTGCAAAGAATAATGAGAAGAGCAGAGATTTTCACTGGTGGTGTATAAATAAATAATTTGGCAATAATGACAAGGCATAATAAGCATGGGTAAGAAAAAAAACGTGGTATGTGAATAGGAGACTTTCCAACTGCCAGGTGTTATCACCAAGTCAAACGTAAATAGTCTTCACTGCTTTTTCCTGGTGTTTTCATTTCCAGGTAATCCTCTGTTACATAGTCATTTGCAAGATGGCTGCAATTATGAGGAAGAAGTATCCTTTGCTTCCCTGTAATGGGGCTCAGGGGAGCCTTAGGACTTCTTAATTTCCGTATGCCTCCTGCCAATTAATGCATTACTGAGGTGACTGCAGTTGTGTACAACATGAAGTCATCTTCTCCCAAGTCTCAATGTGATTTGGACATAGAAACAGGTATTGTTCATAAGGAAACTAGGAACTGAGAAAAGAAGGATGGATGAAGGTCAGTGTTATTTACGAAAGACTTTGTGGCACATCTCAGGGTTCTGGCCAACTTTTTGCTTTTTGTCCTCTTGCTGCCTTTGTGAGCAGAGAGATATTTTCAGGAGGGATTTGAATGAAGCAGGGTGATTCACCACAAGCTTGCAGAAAGGTGTCCATCTTCAGAAGGTGGTTCCTGGTGAGGCAGAAAACAGGGATATGGGGAAAAGACTGAAAGAGGAGTGCAGAGCACCACCACTGGCACAAGACATTGGAAATAACATGAGCAAATGAAGAAAGATGAGATGAAAATGAAGGGCAGGTATGAAAATGTTTATACCAGTGTTTTGGCTAGATGTCATGGGTTCAGCAGTAGCAGTCATTTTTCTCCTTCTTAGTAGTTGGTGCAGCACTGTTTTTGACTTGTGGCCTGAGAACAGTACTGATAACACCAATGTTTTAGTTACTGCTCAGTACATTTTGGTCTGGCCAAGGACTTTCTGAGCCTCATGCTCTGCC
>JAOEHY010010415.1:25375-42658 GCA_025447955.1 Psilopsiagon aurifrons
CCTCCCCAGCATCCCTGTAGGCCCCCTTCAGATATTGGAAGGCTCCTATGAGGTCTCCACGCAGCCTTCTCTTCTTCAGGCTGAATAGTCCCAACTTTCTCATCCTATCTTCATACGGGAGGTGCTCCAGTCCTGGCCATACAACTCTAATAGTTCAACTCCTTATACAGCATAATTTCTTTTCTGATTGTGTTACTCTACCTTATATCTTCTTTGTCACAGACAAAATATTCACTCATTCAGTGACATTAAGAGTAACTTTACTAATATGGAGCACTGTGCTTATGATGTTAATATGGGACTGAGATCTAGCAGCTTTATATTGAAGAAATTTTTGCTTGTTTCATCAAATCTGCTAAGTACCATCAGAATTCTATGCCTCTTACCTGAATGGGCTTCAAATTATTAGCTCAAGAAACAGATTTTTCCAAGAAGTTTAATTCATTTACCCATTACAATAGCTTTTTATTCTTTTGAAAAGTGAAAAAAGTGACATATTAAACAGCTCAGACAGCCACTACTTGTAACATGGATGCAAAGCACCAGGAGCCAAAATGACACAAAATGGCCTGTGTCAATACTATAGATAGAGCCAAAAATATCCCTCAATATGCATTGCGAAGAGCAGCAAAGAAACATGTAGCAAGATAGAAAAGCCTTCCAGAGATGACAAGAACAGCAGTTTGCTCTCAGCTTTCAGCAAGCTTATTGCAGAGATGTTCCATGGAAACTGCTTTTGGGGTTTGATGGAGAGCAGGGATGGGAAAGGTATGGGAAAAGAGTGGGAAGGATTTGAAGGATCCAGGGTGAGATAGAGCACCTCTGACTGTGCCAAGAGGTGAGCCATCAGCCCTAACGGGTGGCCTGGGATGGCAGAGAAGAGAGAGGACAGTGTAAAGAGGTTGGGAGGTTCAAGCCCATGTGCAGACTTTGCAGCCAAGACTTTGGAGCTCTCATCTTTGCAGCAGGGATGGTCTGCTCCCACTCTGGCACACTGAAGACCAGGAACTGTGAGGGGATGGCTTGTACAAGGAAAAGCAGTCAGGAGCAGCAGCATGAGTATGAGCATACCTGTGACCATTTCACATTTCATCAATCCAGATTTATTTTCGGCTGTAGATTCAGACTTTGAGCTCCAAAGCTTTTGAAGATACTTCTTCCTTCAAACAGCCACAAACTTCCTCCTGTTGAAAAAGAAACAACATGGATGAGCTACATGCAGGTGCATTTTGTCCTCTTCTGAGTTTGCCCACATAGTGGAGTGACTGTGGCTGGCTGCTAGACACCCACCCAGCTGCCATCTCATCCCCCCTCCTCCACAGGACAGAAAGAAAACAAAAGGAAAAGCTTGTAGGTGTTGATAAAGACAATGTCCTGTTTTCTGCATGGCATTCAGTTACCAGCTGGGGTTAAACCACAACAGAAAGGGAGATCACTTACAAATCACTGTAATGGACAAAACTGACTCAGCTTGGTAAAAATCAACTCTGTGTAGTGCCAATTAAAATAGACTAAGGTGGTGAGAAATACAGGCAAAAATTAACACGCCTCATTCTTCACGGGCTCAGCTTCACTCCTTTGTACCTGACTCCAAGTAGCACAGAGAATGGAGGTTCGGTCAGTCTCTCTCTGCCATTCCTTCCTGACCATACCTTTCCATTGCCCCAATATAGCCCTGGCACCCAGAGTGCTTCCCTCCTCCTCCTCTCTCCCACCTCAGTACTGACATGGCTGTTTCTCACACTTTCGTCCTCACTCCTCACATTTCCATCATTCTTTCCCTCTCTTATACCTCTTTCCTCAAAGTGCCACCACCAGGGCTGAGGGGCTGGGCTGTGCCTGGCCGCAGGGCCACTGGAACCAGCTTCCAGCACTGACTGTGCCCCCCCTGGGGCAGCCCCAGCTTCTGCTCACAGAGACCACTCAGCCCTGCTGCCTGTTCAGTCTCTGCAAGGCTTCATCAGACAAGCACACCATGCACAGGAGAAAAACACCCCTAAATCCTGCATAACCCTACTTCATTCTTGCACAGCCCTGAACCACACTCAGCTCACTGACCCCAAGGTTAGGAGAGAAATGGTGAGGGACTGACGAATGTTCCCCTATGGAAGTTGTTTGGCATCAGTAATGCTACTAGTGTCATCCTCACCTATTACCTTTCCCCTTTAGTTGTCAAATATTAGTGAAAGATAAAAGACTGCTGGAAATAAGGCAGAGAGAGAGAACAAATTATGCATGCAGCTGTTCATTGACTCCTTAAGAGCCACACCTACAGCTGCACTTACAGCTTTAGTTGATAAAAGCAGAAGACAGGGATGTATCCCAAATTTTCACTGGGGCTTAGGGTCATCATGCATATTTTGGCTCCATCATGACGACTGGATTGTGGAAAGGCACAGCTCTAACTAATTTTCTGTGTCTGTATCATGAAATGATACAAATCACCTTTAAATTTGAGCATTCTCTTTTTAATTGAACTCTAAAGTTGCATTAGTCTGCATTTATGCTATCATTAACAATAAACCTGGGCTTTTTTCCTTCCCTGTTAAAAGACAAAGCTGCTCATCTAAAAATAACTACTGCCCTTTAGCCCAATAGGTTTTATGTGTATATTTTTCATATTATCATCTCATGCTTTTATCTTCAGCAATGATATTTTTGTAATTAGATGCAAACTGGCATTCAAATTGCTGGTAGCAGGTTCCCCTCAGTGATCTGATTTATAGAATAATAAAAATTTTACTTCCAGGAAAGCCAAAGCCAATGATAAAGAAACAGCTCACAACACATCAAGTGGTGGCTGACACACAGTGTGACACTCTGGCTGCGCCATCCAGGGTCACTGCTGCAAATTCAGGCTTTTCCATGCCCAAATGCCCATCAGCATTATCAAAATGCATCCTGGAGATTGCTTGTTCTGACAAAACTCTTTCTGGTGGGTGTCCTGCCCCATGTCTACCCTGCATCCCATCTCCAAGGTACCAGTGCAAAGACCAAGCCTTTTTCTCACTTTACTGATGTGAGGTTTTTCTGATTAACCCTCCTGCACCTCAGCAAGATTTTATATCTGCAGAACTATGCCCCACAACCCTTTTGCAGAACTTGGGTTCACTTTAAGGACATACAAGATATACCTGTGCAGAACTGTGTGCATGGGGTTGCCAGAGAAGTTAAGAAGAAAATACATTTCATCACTCAAAGCACGAACTTTTATGACTCAATTAATTCTCAGACCTGCACAATGTACTATGCAATCACCAGAGAAAATCAAAATTGCCTACATTAGATCAGTGAACCAAAACTCATAGAATCATATAATAGTTTGGGTTGGAAAGGACCTTAAGATCATCTAGTTCCAACCCCCCTGCCATGGGCAGGAACACCTCACACAGACCATGTCACTCAAGGCTCTGTCCAACCTGGCCTTGAACACTGACAGGGTTGGAACATTTGCCACTTCTTTGGGCAACCTGTTCGAGTGCCTCACCACCCTCATAGTAAAGAACTTCCTTATATCTAACCTGTTTAAGTTTATCCCCTGTTTAAGTTTAAACCCATTACCCTTGTCCTATCACTACAGTCCCTGATGAAGAGATACATTCTCAGTAATGACAGATATCTATCTTTTATTTTATTCTTTGGATGTTGCTAAGTTCACATTTTAAATAGTAAGAGCACTTTCGGTTTTCCAGAAGGTGACAATCTTCTCTGGGCTGCTACATGTCTGCTGAAAATTGGACCACAGCTCATTCCTGGGTCAATATCCACTGGTAATAGGAATAATTTTATACCAGCACATCTTTGATGAAAGCATCACGGAGACAGGTCTTAAGGCAGTTTTTCTACTGTGTATCTGTCATCACTTGGAAACAGGGTGTTATCTCCAGGAAGCTGGGCTGGCAGTGAAAGAACTGTCCCTTCTCAGGAGTGTTGACAGGACTTACGTAAGTGGGAATAAGACATTCAGGAGACATGAGTGTTAACTACCCAAAAGACATATCAAAGTTTCAGCACAGGATGACATCGTGCTTCCCTAAATTCCTTTTATTTTTCATTAAAGGATTGTTTTTCCTTTCAGGTCACGGTTACAACTGGTTTGTGTAGCTTCTGTAGCAATTACCACAAATGACAGCCTGGCCTCAGGAAAGGGCAGAGACACTGCAGAGTTAAGCAATAGGAGCCTTGGAGAATATACGGACTGCGGTGGAGATTTCCCAGTGAATTCTGCAAAGGCAGCTCTCTGTAATAGGCACCTGTTTTCTTCCTCTCACGTACACACACACATTACATGCCACTTTGAGGTTTTATTCGTTAATTTTCTGAAGTCCTTTGAGATCCTGATATTTGATCAGCACGGTTTTGATTGTTGATATTGAGCTATGAAATTCTTTGAAATAAAAAATTTTACTAGTGCACGGTAAGAAAATGAAGTATCGCCACTTCAAATGAAAGCGCGGTGTAACTAATGACAACATCAGGAATCTGATGCTCTCTGAAACTACTACTGTATATTAAAACAGCCCTTCTGTACTGATAACTTTCAAAAAGAACTATAACAGCATCCTTTCAGCCAGAGCTTTCCATCTCTCCAGATATTTCATTGCACTCCCAGCTTCAATATCACCTTTCTTTTAATAGCAAGGCTTTGCATGATAATATCTCCTGCGCTTTGGCAGTGCCTAAAAACACCAATGCAGTTGGCAGCAGAGAGTCATCAGTAATTTCTTCAGAGAACTATTAAGTAGATATATACTTTTGATACAGAAATTACTTTTGGTCTGAAAACTCTTACACCAATTTCCAGCAGAGGGCCTTTCTTTGTCTTTGTCAAATTTAAAGTGTAAACATCAGTTGATAGGTGGGAGGGGGTAGGGTGGTTTGGGTTTTTTTGTTTATTTTTTTAAAAATCAAAGTGTATTTCAGCTCACTAGCCTTATATATTTTCACAAGCTGATTAAAATGGGCCCAATTCAAAACACATGAGCCAGGCAGCTGGCATTTTTTTCCTAGGAATAAAAAAGGAACAACTGAGCAGAGTACTGACATGTACTCCATTTATTTTAAATAAGTTGTGACTGTATACCAGTGCCTAAAGTGCATAAGGATTATCAAAGAAACTAAGAAACTGCTTTGACCAAGCACATAATATATTGCAAGAGGCAGTTTATTGGCAGAAGTGTAGTACTGCTAGTCAGTGACTATACCAGCCCAAACCACAGCTCTGATCCTGCTTTACATGTAGTTAAGCAGCTCATTAGAGACTGTCTCATGCTTTCTCCTATCAGTTACTATCTTACATGTATTTCACATCATATTATCCTGCTTTCATGATCAACTGTTTTATCCACAGACTAAGCACTTGCAAAAGTACCAGCTAGACTAACGCTACCACCACAGCTCATACTCTATATCATTAAATAGGCTTTATATTATGTTCAGCTCCCTCCGTCCTGCACAGACTGTCATTAACCCTTAGACAAATTATGGGCCCTTTGCTCCTCCCTCTGGCAACTTGCTCAACATGGTAATGGGTTGCTCCATTACCTCAGCTGCATGTTAATGATTATTGACTGCCATATTTTTCAGGTCTCTATTGGCATTACTATAGAAGGCATCCCTGCAATTGCCAATGAGAGATTTAACAAGCACTTCTCCATACAGCACAACTAAATCCTGGAATGAGGAGCTCCCAAAGGAGGCTGAGTAGACCAGAAGCATGATCAAGAACAGGCCAATTCCCACATGGTTCCTGTGCAGAAAGGCTTTTTTACCTTCCAGCCCAGCTTAGCAGAAGTACCCCTGGTTTTATATCTTCCCCACAGCAACACTTTGCAGTGATTTGAATTCCTATCTGCAGGAAGCATTGGAGCAAACACCTGTCAGAGGAGCCTGTTCTGTTCCACCAGGGCAGTCATTCGATGGATGCTGCGCCGAAACTGATTAAGTTGCAATTACCATTTAGAAGCTGGCAGTCCCAGGCTGTTCCAGGCTCTATTACAGATAAGTTTTGCACTGGGCATAGTGGCCTTGAAGCTGTTTTAACTGTGATAATCAACGGGAAAAGTGGCCTAGCACTTCGGAACCTTGGTAAAACCAGAAATAGATATGTACTCGGGCTGAGGAATGGTAAACACTGGTCAACAGAAACAATTTAAACAAGGATGGAAGAGGAAACAACACACCCAGAAACTCAGTGCCACAGTTTCCATGCCTGGAGGAAACCCTGCCTGTAGGACTCATCACTCACAGTACATGGCATATTGCCTGTCATTCAAGGGCTAACCTTAACCATAACAGATACTGAATGGCTTCACCTGTGATGACAGTAGTCCCACTCCTGTACAGAGAAGCTCACATCTGGCACCTGCAGCCATGGCTGGTTTATGCAACTGCTCAATGATCCCGATGAGGTCCCAGCACTGCATTGCCACCATACTGCTTGCCCAGGTGCATCGTGTTTCCCAGTAAATCATGTTCTTCAAAAAATTCATGACTTATCAGTCAAAATCCCATGTACTACCCCTGTAAGCCAGCAGCTCATTATATGGCCCAGTTTGTTGGACTGCACAGCTGGATCAACCCACACAGGCTGCACAAGCAGTCCAAAACCTGCCCTTTGGACACATCAAAAGCTAGCAGGAAATAAATCAATGAACCTGGCAGATAGAGGGAATTGTGGGGAGGGCAGCAGCAAATGATCTGGGCTTAAATCACATAGCAAACCTCTGCTGCTTCTCTGTTCTTGCATATAAAATCCTTCCTTATTCATGCAGTTGAGCAAACTTGGCTGAATTTGCCTGTTCTCTTGGGCAGTATCCACAATGTTCTTAAAATAAAGGATAGCAATTGACATATAAATTTCCTTATAATGGCCTTCACCAAAGGCACTTTGTTATTTTCCTTTGTTACACAGATCGGCCACTTAGCACATGCACAGCAACTTCACTCCTGCAGTGCCAGCATGCTTCTATGTTGAAGTAAAACCATGACTGTGAGCAGAGAAGTCACTGCTCTGCAAAATCCAGGTTTTACTACACACTAATTGCGTTCACAACAATGAGTAAGCTCCAAGCAGCATCTCTCCCTGGCTGCCATAGGAGGCGACTGGGAGCTTATAACTGGAGATATGCCAGAAGGGCACTTCCCTATGACAGAGGCAATTAATACAGGGGATAGGACAGCTAGAGGACTGTGGGTTTATTCTTTCCCACATGAGAAATTCAGAGTTCAACCTACTGGGTAAACCAAACTCGCCTCTCACCTGGGAAACACTGAGCATCTTCAATTCCCAAGGCACCCAGTAGGATCAATGGGTGCTTGGCCTTCTAAAGGCTGTGGAAGCAAAGCAAGGCTGAGCCCCTCCTGCTGCAAGCTATTTAAAAGCTTCTTTCCACACACCCCCTAACCACTCTTCTCCTAATTCTTTCTCATATTTCCTAGCTTGCATATATCACAGGCTGATGTTTGCGTTCAAGACACAAGCGTCCTGTGGTTAACTCACTGCGTCACATCTTCATTAGCAGCACGAGGGAAAACAGCTCCAGCAGAGGGAATGTCTGTCACCATGAAAGAAAACACACTCATTAAAAAACAAAACAAAAACAAACAAACAAAACAATTTATTTTTCACCAACTTTTTCTAGTCCTTTAATTCCCTTTTGACTGTGCTGGTGAGCCTGAATATTTGTAATAACCAAGCAATTTGAGTAACTCTGTAACAAATTCAACAATAACTCAAAAGTAAATACTAGCAACTGTTCAGAGGTTCAGACCAAAATTTAGCAGGTTCAGCAAATCCTATAGGATAATATAGAATCCATAAATGCTTTCAAAATACAAGCTAGAAGCAAGAAACCTTGTTTCTTTTCTCTTTTCCCCCTGTTGTATTAAATCAATGGGTTTTTTTAGTTGACTGATTTATAATTTTTTTAGATTCTATCCTTATTTTGTGTTTTGCAATGTACATTTCAAGGAAAGAATGAGATAGTGTTTAATATAATCCAATATAGCACAATCAAAACAAGCCAAAGAACAAATGCATGCATTCATTTTCTCCCCTTCATTTGCTCTCATATTTTCACCATTCGACTATAACAAAATAACGCTAGAAAACAATTCCTACAGTGTTAGGCTTCAGACAGTATTTAACCTGAGAGACCATTATCAATGTGAATGGAAATAAGTAATGTTGTCACATCCTGATCCTCATTACAGTATAAATAATCTGTTGTTGCCACAGAAGCTTTTTTTTAAAAAAATAAACAAAAAATATTCAAATGAACAGAAATCGGTAAGATAAAAAAGGCACTATATAAATCATATTCTTCTTATTAATGTTATGCATTTTTATTTTACAGGAATCAAAACAGCACACTGTGTGTATTCAGAAATCAGAGTTGTATTCTGAAGTGTTTAATTTACATGCAAATTAGATTCAGGGACCTACTAGTTGCAGACACTCTCTTCCATCATAAACTGGCCTTTTAGCCTAAGTAAAAGGATAATATTATAGCAACAAGATTATTACAGGTCCCATAAAAGTTAAGCTTCAAAAAGCCATACAGATTTGATTCAGTGAACAGAAATCATAATGCAGAATTAAAAAGAAACATTATAACAACAAAAAATCTGAATCTCCAGAGCAGCAAATGTGAAATTGCTTAATTTTAGACTAAATATAGCAAAACAAAGATTTTTGGAATTACGCTACTTTCTACTGTGTGAAGCATGTAGCTGAAGAGGCCTGTGTATCACTTTAATTCTTCCAGCAAAAATAGTGACAGTTTTCTCTATTTGGTCCACAATCTCTTGCTTTAGCTCACTATATTTCAATGATGTACTTGTTAATATGGTTTCACAATGGTGACAGATATGGAAGGAGTAGTTTTGCAACAAGCATTATCATCCAAAGCCTGATGAAATGAAAGAAAGAACTCCATAATGCCTTTAACCACAATAGCTCTGTCTGGGACAAGCCTTGAAAATGATTCTCCAGAGAATCATTTGAACTCAAGTCTCACCAAAACACTGGACTATTCAGGAGCTGCACTTTGTGTGAGCAGTGCTATAGTATTTACCTTTTATCACCACTGCAACAAAAATGTTATCTGATGGAAAATTGCATGTCCTGAAACCAAACAAAATAGAAACATGCTTTTTACTAATGCTCCACATTAGGTTTGGCAAGTAGGAGATGCTGAAAAATAAATCTTTTCTCTTTTCCTGCCTCTGACTCAAGAGGCCTAAAAGCAATAGCTCTGAAGACATCTTGAAAAAGTGCACTCTTTTATGTTTGAGCCCTTCCCACAGAAACAAAAGACACCAGACATCTTGAAAAATCAAGCCTATGCATCGGCAAAACCCTAAAATCTAGTGACTTTCACAGAGAAGAAATCATTTAACTCCCTTCTTGCAACTTTACTATATGTAGAAATAATGCATTATAGCACCTTTGTGTTGTCCATGGGTGTACAATGACAATATTAGTTTAGTGCAAACCTGCAGAGATCCCACAGTGGTTTCACAGTAATACAAGAATATATTAAGAAATTGTTTGGGAATTGCATGAAAATGCCACGACAGTGTTATTAAGAGCCTTTTGCATTGTGATGGGAAAACAATTTGAATGCTATTTGCATAGGGATTCTTATTTACAAGATTCTCATGTTGGAAAATTACTTTAGCACAATTATATTCGTGTGTGGCTCCAGAATTTCCACACTCACTCAGTTCCTAAGCACAGGCCTAATTTCTACCCTCCTGTGTGTGTACAGCTTTCAGATGTTGCAAAGCTGACCTCAATCAAATGTGTACAATTAGACCTTTGTTTCAGTGTCAACCTGAAACTGAGTTTGTAACAGTCATTTTATTACAAAGGTAGAGGAGAAGGAAATCTTGTCCTTGAGGTGAAGGATAAAGAGACTGTAAATTAAACCTGCAGCCCAAGTGAGTTACATCTCCAAGGACAGGCCTGCCACACTACCCACTCAAGTACAGCTTTGCAACAGGAAATTTAAAAAGTGGGTAAAACTTACCGATTTGGACTTCAGGCTGGCAAGTGACAATTTAAACACACCAGTGCCAAACTAAAAATAGGTTAATGCACTTTGCTCTCAAAGAAACCGATTCTCTGGGGAACAAGGCTCCTAAACACAGCCAGATCTCAGCTCCCATAAACAAGGTAACATCTGCTGTTGCCATGCACAGCACAGTTGGATGGGGAGCCACTGAAAACCCTTTTGCTAGGAGCAGCGTGGAAGCATGTCTGGTCACCATCTGCAAATGCCCTCCAACACCTCTGGTTGCTGCTGTGCTGTGACTTCATGACCTTGTTGCTCCTTTGGTCTTAAAAACTTTATGTTCAGGGAAAGACAAATCCATCTGCATAGAAAAGTCCTCATATATTGGACAAAATGAGAGGTGGAAGGAATCTGATCAGTTGAATACAGATAAGTCACTGTCCCAAAGTCTCTGTGACATCAATAAAGGGCGCTTACTGCCTCCCAGACAGATGGTACCTGCCTTCTCCTGGTCTTCGTTCACTAACTCATTTTCTCCCAACATCTTCAATTCCACCAGAAGATTTAATATCACAAATAGACTTAGCTAGTTTAAATACTTCAACAATTTTGCTTCTTAATTACTCACCAGGAAAAAAAAAAACAAAAACAAAAACAAAACAAACAAACAAAAACTAAAAAAAAAAACCAATTATTGGCATTTCCCTTGGGTAGAAATTTCATCAGTTTTCTTGGCTATTCTACTCCATGATTTATGTTTTTATCAGCTTACCTTTTTTTTTTTTTTTTTTTAATAGGATGACCAAAACTTGATCCTTTGCTCCAAACACAAAGTACTTTTTAGAATGTTAACACAATACCCTGGAGATAGCAGTTTTCTCTGCTTGACCCAAACTAGTATCTTATTAAACTTTTGCTGCTGCTGCTTATGAAGTAGACTGGAGGCTAAGATGTGACACACCTAGTTTGATTTCCTCAAAAAGACAGGATTTGGCTTTCAATCTCTTTAGGCATCCCCATGCCTGAAAATATTACATATGTTAATTTTGAATATTAACTTAAAAATTGGGAGCTTATGTGAATGGCTGTGAAGATTCTATGTTGGTGTTAGAAAAACATTTGCAGCACATGGGCTTCTATGCAAAAAGCTAGTTATGTGAAGTTGTTTATGTTAGGAATTGCAATGCCAAGGTTGACCTTTCATTCTGTTTCTTTCCACATACACAGTAAAGTTATAATCATACACTTTTTCCTTCTCCCTCATTCCCTCAAATAACACATTGTAATGGAATAACAAGCTTTCTCTAACTATGCTTGTCCAGGTGGCATCTAGCAATGTTATTAATTTGCACAAATCATACAAGGTCCATAGAAACCATAAACATGAAAATCCCCATCACAAATCACAGTTGCACACCATAGATCAAACTAAGTGAAAACTGTACCATGCATCATCTCTGATTCGCTTGCACACACTTTGTGGTAAGAGCTTATATGCAGGCACAGCCCACAAAGCCGCTGGATTGCAGGAACTCATCCAGTGCAAGCTGGTGACACTCGGGTCTGCTGTTTGTGTTGCTGTTTTCCCACCTCAGGATCAGAGCAGCGAAGAGCAGGATTGTAGAAAGTACTTGGGACAGCTCACGTGGGAGGGATGCTCTGGGATGGTTGTCTTCTGCATAGGACAGAAAGTGACTTTACTAAATCTAAAAAAATTTGAAACTCTGCTTTAAAATCCATCTTGAGGCCAGCATGAGCATGACTTTTCATCTTAGCTGAAGGACGAAGCTTTCTGATTGAATTAACTATTACCTTTCTAAATGTTCATAATGAGAAAGAAGAAATTAGCACACACATTTCAGCTCCCTCAAATGGTGGTAACACATAGCCTCAGTTACAGAAGGAGGCTGGGGCTTCCTGGAAATATACAATCATTTTTTCTCTCAATTTCTTTTCATTCCTCAAGGAAATGGGGATTTTCTTCACTAAAATGTTCCCAGACAGGTATCTTTGTATCACTATCAGTTCCTCTTGTCATAATTTCATTTCCTGAATAATTTCATAGCTCACTGCACTGACCCTCTTCTAGTCTTTCTATTTTTTCAATTTGAAGAGAACTACTGCATTACCAGTAATTTATTAGGATTTTATCTATGGCTAATTATGACTGATTTCAATAACCTGTTTTTCAGGCTGTCACAAACAATTGATTAGCACACACATTCTTTAAAAACCTTGCCTTAGATTCACACACTACATTAATTCATTAATGATTCCTGCAAAAGATGAATAATAATATGATAAATCATTCCAACTGCCAAAAAATTTACACATGCAGTTCTTAACCATACACCACCTGGTACCATACAAGGAACCACATAAATACACTTCAATGTGCCAATTAATCTATTGTGTTTTCTACAGAACAAGGTAATAAGCGCGGTAATAATCAAGCAAAAAAGTCTTGAAAGGCTCACAAGCCCAGTTTTTTGAGCATTTCATAATATAGATGTAAAGCACATTCAGAGACCATATTATTCATTTTTTTCCCTGCTCTGCAGGCATAGTCAACATAAATGGCAGCATTCTACATAAATGTATATATGTAGAGCACCTAAACATCTTAAGCTCCAGAAAAAGATTCTTCCTAGCTATTGCATTTCCTTGAACGGGATGTGATGACGGGAGAGGCTGGACATCCAGATTAAAGCAGCATCCTAAGCTATAGAGGGTTGAATTTGGTTGAAACAAACCTCATTCCCCATGTATAACCTTGATCGCATGTGCTAGGCCTGTTGTTATATTACCAATGTTGTTGCAAAGTGAGTCTGAAGTAAGAAATACTTTATTTTAAATCAGCTCCTAGTATAAAAAATATGGGTTAGCAAAATAAATGTATTTTATTGCTATTGAAAAAAAATGTTTTCATGTAAAATTTTCTATACTCCAAGATTTAATGAGAATTTCCATGGATCTTGCAAGTGCTTCAGCATTTTATAAGCTCTAAGCTGGCCTAAAGTCACAAATATGTGTTTGACATACAGATGAATCTGGGCCTATGCAATTTACTTAGCTGGCCTTTTGCATTAGGCCCTGTTTCACAGTTAGCCAAGCAAAGCAACATGGTCACCAGAAAAACAGCTTTCTGTCTAACATGAAAGGAAATAGCTTTTTGAAGTGTATTACAGAGTACTCCTACCAAACTAAGGTGGGGAAAGTAAAGCACAGAATGAGACAGAGCAGCCTTCTTACCAACTTTTACTCTATGCAGCCTAAAATCACTTCTCCTAGAAGAGCATATTGGGCAATTACAAACAAATTTGATAAGACATGGAAGTCTCAAACATTTCTAAGTTCCTACAAGTTTTTGAATCATGCTAGTGGGATTATGGCATGCCTCTCAGTTTGCCTCTTAGCCTGCAGCCTTTCAGTAAGTGGAACAGTCTCTACATGGGGAAAGACTGCAGACCAAGTTCAGTAATTACATGCCACTACTAAGCAATACACATGTGCTGCTAGCCATCCAGCCCACATGTCATGGTGTAAGGCCAGCTGGTAACTCAGAACTATGCAGCCACTCACTCATTCCCCCTCTTCTTCCCCATCCCGCACCCAGAGGGAAGGGGAAGAGAATCAAAAGAATGTAACTCCCATGGGCTGAGATAAGAACAGTCCAGTAACTAAGGTATAACACAAAACCACCACTGCTACCACCAATAATAACAAGAGAAATAACAAGGGGAAAGAATACAATTGCTCACCATCTGCCAACAGATACCCAGCCCGACCCAAGCAGTGATCTGGGCCTCCTGGGTAACTACCCCCAGTTTATATACCTGGCATGACGTGCTGTGGTATGGAATACACCTTTGGCTAGTTTGGGCCAGGTGTTCTGTCTCTGCTTCCTCCCGACTTCCTCTCCTCCCTGGCAGAGCATGAGACACAGAAAGTCCTTGGTCAGAGTAACCATTACTGAGCAGCAACTAAAAGCATCGGTGTTACCAGCATTGTTCTCATGTTGAAAGTCAAAACCACAGCACTGCACCAGCTACTAAGAAGGAGAAAAAGTGACTGCTGCAGCTGAACCCAGGACAACACACATTCCTCCAAATCAAACATCACACTTCCCTCCTCTTCTGCAGAAGTCAACTAGAGACATGGGAGGGAACTGAGGGTACAATGGGGACATTAGAGATACTCAAGAAAGGAAATTTTAGTAGCAGGCAAGAGCTTCAAACCCTTATGTATTTAGGCCTAATTCCTTCTGCTGTAAACATAAGCACTTGATTATCTTTTTTTAACTGCAAAAATGCTAATTTTTGGGAGTCCCAGTGCTGTGACTCCCAGGAAGATACGCCCCTTTTTTTTTAATGTGGCTCCAAGTAAATGTAGATAGAATCATTCACATGGTAAACATAATACGTAACACTGGATTGTAAAAGAAACCCACAAAGTTTGAACTTGAAAAACATTTGCTTGTTGTCAGGGACGGCTCAACTCTACCTCTAGGGAGCTCAAACTACCTCCAATATTTCTCTGCCAAGGCTTGCTTTCAGGAATTACCTTTCAGGTATAGAGCTGTTACCTACCATTCACACACATACGAGGCAGATAAAACTTTATACAATAGCAGAAACCACTTGGGCTTAAGCTGGCACTGAAAATAATTATCACCTAGCAGCTGTTTAGCAGCCCACGCTAAATGAACCTGTAGCTTCAGCTCCAGGACTATAGGAGGAAAAGTTCCTGAAAGATTTGAAACACCAAACCACAACTGCAGCTCTGCCTATTCAGTTTTTCCATGTGGCCATGACTGAAATTCATTTTAGTTTCCTTTCTAAGGACAGTTAAAGCCAGATGAGCTCAGCCATCTGGTTTTGAGGACAGCTAGAAATAAACCAACAGACAGCAGGGAAATGCAAGAGGCACCAGCAGCACTGCCACATCCCAAAGGCTTATGGCTGCAGCTCTGCCCCAGGTAGTTTCTTATGGATCTTTCAACCCAACAGCTATGCCAGCTGTTCAATTACTACATGTAAATTAACCTTAGATCACAGTTGTGGATGCTCCCAGGCAGGGGTAAGACAAAAGTGCAAGTGAAAAGACAGTGCCAAGTCTTCCCCTAAGGAAGTACCAGGTGTAGGCATTCCATCTCTGAGAAAGGTCTCCTCCAGTTCCCAAGCTATGGGTAATAACCTGTACTGGAGACTCTTGAGCATTACCTTCCCCCTCCTCCTCACTGTTTTTAATTTGTAAGGGTCAAGTTCACCTTTTCCAAGCAGACATGTTTTTTGCTACCAGCTGGTGCAGGTTTTTACCAGGCAATATACTCAGCTTATGTACACCTGTTCTGAATACTTACAAGATCCCATCTTGCTTGTCATCTTATCTGCCTGAATTATCAGCCTCAAAATTTAACAAAGGAAGATAAAGGACAACATATTTGAAATAGGGAACCTTCAGAACACAAGGTTGATGTTCTCCTCCAGTTCATCCAAAATTTTACAGCTTTGGGGACTTCTTTATTTGAAAATGTCTACTTGTATGAAACTGAATGAACGATAAATGAGCACAAGGAAAAAAAATACCATATGGCGTATTCAGATTCATGGGGTTGCTATCTCGCTAAATAAATCTTCCTTTACTTACATTTTTTATAAAAGTATTGTATCCTACAGGGATTTTAATTTTATGTCTCAAAAGGAGGTTAATATATTAGATTTTACTTTATACAGATTAAATGAGGACTTCTGAAAATTCTCAAACTTATCTGCTCAGCTAAATAAATTTTCTGACTTTGCACTTAGGGTAATTGTAATAGTTTTTGATCCCTGGGTAGATGGATGTAATAGTCCTATAAATCCCAGATTTTCAACATCTTCAAAGACTATAAAATGTTTATGAGAGAATATGGTTTTAGAGACATCTGGTGGCTATATAATCCTAAGGAGAGAAATCAACGGTGAAAGTATTAAACATAAATTATACTTTTTCAACAAAAGTATCCTGTAAAGAGAAAAAGATTAGCTTATTCACTGTCTCTCTGCACACCAAGATAGATAATTTGCCACAAGCAGCTGCCTTGTTTATGGCAACTTGGCAGCTTTTCTCACGTTAGGAGAAAAGAAGAAAAAGATTTGTCAAGATAAATTAATGTATGTTTCTTTCAATAGTGTTAAAACTTATCACAGTTTAGTCAGAGAATGACAGGGGCAAGAGACTGGAGATACTGAATATTTTAAATCCTACTGCTAGACAAAAATCATTATCTCTGCCTGCATCTTGTTAGCTTGTCTTTTATTCAAACTCCTGGTGTGCTTTACTTTTATTTGTTTTAAAAGTTTCCCAACTCTCCAATATACTTTTTACTGAAATGCTTGCCTACAGCTAGAACAACTCAGAAATAAAATATCATCCTTAGTTTGTTAGGCTCAAAATAAAAACACAGGTGATATAGGTAAAAGGACCAAACTTTTTCTGTTCATTAATAACATACATCAATGATTAACAGAGTGATTTGTAAAGATTTATAATTTAAGTCATAGAATCATAGAATCACAGAATGGTTAGGGTTGGAAAGGACCTTAAGATTATCTAGTTCCAACCTCCTTGCCATGGGCAGGGACACTTCACACTAAACCATATCAGCCAAGGCTCTGTCCAACCTGGCCCTGAACTCCACCAGGGATGGAGCATTCACAACTTCCCTGGGCAACCCACACTAGTGCCTCACCACCCTTACAGTAAAGAACTTCTTCCTTATATCCAGCCTAAACTTGTTTAAGTTTTAACCCATTACCCCTTGCCCATTACACTACAGTTCCTAATGAATAGCCTCTCTGCAGCATCCCTACAGGCCCCCTTCAGATACTGTTGTCCTGGGTTCGGCAGTAGCAGTCGTTTTTCTCCTTCTTGGTAGCTGGTGCGGCACTGTATTTTTGACTTTCGGCTTGGGAACAGTGTTGATAACACCAACGTTTTGATTACTGCTTAGAACATTTTGGTCTGGCCAAGGACTTTCTGAGTCTCATGCTCTGCCAGGGAGAATGGTATGCCGGGAGGGAGCAGAGACGGGGCATCTGATCCAAACTGATCAAAGAGGTATTCCATAACATAGCATGTCATGCCCAGAAGGTAAAAACTGGGGGCAGGAACCTGGAAGAGAGGAGTTCACAGCTCGGTCACCAGGTGGTGAGCATTTGTATCCTCTTCCCTTGTATTTTTCCCTGGTCATTATTGTTATTGGTGGTAGCAATAGTGATTT
>JAOEHY010010416.1:8941-23862 GCA_025447955.1 Psilopsiagon aurifrons
GGGAGGGAAGCACAACACCAAAAAAGGAAAAAAAAAAAAAAGGCATTCAGACTCTTAACTGCAAGTTTAGAAGATGATATCAACCCCAAATTCTTCACCGCTCTAACAAAGAAAAACAGAACATGAAGATACACAAAAGCTATCAGAAAGATTATACTGAAAAAAAAGTGCATTTCTAGGTACATCTGGAAAGTCAAGTGGCAAAATCAAAAACGTGAAATGCTGTTACCAAACACTAAGAATTTGTTCCACAACTGTTGCTTTCAACATTTGTGTCAGGTCCAGCTGGAAAGATGCCAGTGAAACAGGGTGTACAATCTAGTGGATTTTGCCCTGTAACATGTTTATTCTTTGCTCTTTCATCTGTCTCTCAGATTCAGAATGGTCCGTTTACCAAATCCTTCTCTAAAGACAAGACTTTTTTGTCTGTCTGCAATTCCTGTTTAGAAAGACAATGATGCATTCTTCAAGGATGGAACATTTCAGTTATGCAGAACCATAAAAAATTAGAGAAAGTATGACAAGTTATAATTCTGACGACACCTCTGCATTGCAATTGTTGCCACTCATTAAAATATTTCATGTTTAACAGTGCGAAAGTGAAGTATTATATGTGGGATGGCACAAGCATAGTGGCATAATAGAAGAGACAAAAACAAGTACAAAATGTACAAGCCAAAGAATCATAGAATAGTTAGGGTTTGAAAGGACCTTAAGATCATCTAGTTCCAACCCCCCTGCCATGGGCAGGGACACCTCACACTAAACCATGCCACCCAAGTCTCTGTCCAACCTGGCCTTGAACACCCACAGTGGTGGTGCATTCACAACTTCCCTGGGCACCCTTCTGATGAAAAAAAAAGCTTTAGAAGCTGACATAGTTGAAGGGACAGTAGCTCAAATATTTGATAAAAGACCATCCCTAATCTTACCATCATCTCCTGCCCTGTTCTTCTGTGACTATTAGAAGTCTCCATAGGCCCCAACTACTGAATTTTCTTAGCAGCTGATCCCTCACAGATTCATGAAACACAACATAATTGGAAAAAGGCACTGTCTGCGCAGTAAAACACAATACTCACCAAGCTCCCTTTCCAATTCCATTGCCTTTATTTGTATCTGTAAAATTTTCATGCAAAGAGTCAGAATTATGACACAGCTTGTAACTGCCTCAACACTTGTCATTTGCTATAGTAAATGTGACAACTGCAAGAGAGAGGGTGTTCACCTGCATTTAGGGCCCTACACTAGAACCAGATGCAAGTAAAGACCGATTTTCTGTACAACCAAAATTATTATAATGCAGGATATATAGAAGCAGCATAAAGTTCCCACTGGAAATTCTAAATGGTATTTCCACAATTCTGATTCCTTTAATCATGTTGGTAGTGCTTCCAAATTATTCTCCCAACAGTGCCCTAATTTTTGAAGTCAAAAGAATTGAATTTGTTAATAAAGAGCACTCTTTTGAGAACACCCATAACATTTCCTTTGTCTTTCTAGTCAAACACACACTTGTGGAGGTGAAAGTATAAAAATACACAGGAAAAGGGAAACCATGTGTGCTTCAGCCTCCTGAACAGCATATTTGCACACAATCTCTCACACAGCTCTGGAAGTTACTGACATCCAAAGGGTGTGCTGGCTCTGTTCCTTTGCAGCTGCAGGAGGCAAGATGTTCTTTCCACCTTGGATCACTAAAAGGAAATCCCAGTCCACAAGACCAGGGATCAGTGTGTTTCACCTCCTGGAGAGAAGACTTGAGAGAATTCCGAAGTGCTAGTAAGAAGAGTAAGATTTACATCGATAACCTGTTCACAGGAGTACCTGCACCACCAAAAATGTTTGGCTAGATTGTTCTCCCTCAAGTTACAAAATCGATTCCATGGTTCCCCTCAGAGCAGGGGTCACCCTGGAGCCTCAGTTACGTAGTTTATGACTTAAAGAGCACAGGAATTCACTAGAATTAAAGTTTGCTTAGCAGGGCAGAGTAGCCCTCTTAACAGAGTACTACCACTAGTATCCTCATTTTAAAAATACTTTAAGATACAAATATGCTCTTTTGCTTGTGAAAAAAAAATCTGTACTCCATTTCAAAGAAGAGAGTGTTGACAGAAAGGCTATCCTCGGAACGTTTTCATGCAACAGCTAGGTACCAATATATTTGCTTTTTCGATGCAGACCAATGTAAATTATAACCTTAGAGGCAGCTGCAAGCAAAAGAATTAGACTGATGTTTTAACAATGCAAAGTGGGAATTTTTAAGAAGCTATTTCACTGAAAACAAATGAAGTTTCCACCTGCAGCTTTCTGCATTTGGCAAACAGAACTTCACTTCTGCAGTGTTATTTTAGGACATGAAAAAATGCATCCCAGAGTTACTCTCCTGCTGACTGCAGTGGATCAGTAGCTTTGTCTAAATTTCAGATAACATAAATTTACAGCCACTATTCTGTCGTAGACAAGCACCAGAGAAGTTCCTTCTTCAAAGCAGGCAACACATAGAATCATAGAATAGTTAGGGTTGGAAAGGATCTTAAGATCATCTAGTTTCAGCCCCCCTCCCATGGCCAGGGACACCTCCCACTAAACCATATCACCCAAGGCTATGTCCAACCTGGCCTTGGACACTGCCAGGGACAGAGCATTCACAACTTCCCTGGGCAACCCATTCCAGTGCCTCACCACCCTTACGCTAAAGAGCTTCTTCCTTACCTCCAATCTAAACTTCCCCTGTTTAAGTTTTAACCCATTACCCTTGTCAGTCAACTTTAAGTTGATATTTGTACAAGGTTCCTCTCTGTCCTATGGAAACCGCTATAATAGTTTACTCACAGGCTGCTTTTCTTGATAAAACTAGGGGTTTACAGTCTGCTTGACTTGAAAAACTGCATATCTGACTACACATTGCCCCACTATGAGCAGTAGGCAGAAAAGTCACATTTCTCCAGAAGAGGAGGTTAAAAGAAAGCCACTTCCAAAAGAACATCACCAGAGGGGTGGGAGGAGGGGGGAATGAAGAAAAAGCAATCTTTAAAAAAAAAAATAAAATAAAGGTCTCTTGAGGAGCAGTGAGGGGTAAAAAAATCACCTCTTCACCTGAAAACACTTTTAGGTTCTACATCTATGAGCCAGAATCTCCTAGGAAGCCCTTAAAGTGCTGATTTCTTAATAAACGTTCTCACAAGGAACTAAATCACAGCTCCCTTTCTAAATGTTACTGGTTTCAGGAGGCTGCGTATGCAAAATGCATTATTGTAAAATGCATTATAAAACACAACTGACTCAGGCAAGCATTTCTACAAAGTGAGAGCAATATGTGCAGTACAGAAACAATTGTGAAAGTGCTGTTTCAATGCCAAAGTACTACGATCTAGATACACAAATATTCTTTTCATTTTAAGCTATGACTATTCTTCCTGAAGTAATAAAATACATATAAAATGCCAATGTGACACGGATGACATTAGCAGGGAAAAGAAAAGATCCCTGCCAGCTTTGCAAATCTACTGTACTTCCAGACTCCAGCAGAAAGGAATAGTTAAAAAGAAATATTCACACAGGTTTGGAGGGTGGAAATTTCAATAAATGCATACAATCTGACCTACAAAGTCAATTCCTACTGAATTGTTAAGGATAGTTATAATGGGAAAGCATAAAAGTTATTTCAAGACAGAATTGAAATTTTCCAACAACAACACAGGGGGCTTCTAAGTCACATTTTCTTGAGGATCTTACACCACAAACCTGCACATTGCTGTCTACATCCTTACAAAATCACTAGAAACAGTTACTTTGTTTCGTGGTAGCTTCACTAAAGTCATAAGATAGCTGAAAACATTTGAGCTTGTTTTATTCAAGGGCTTTAAAGTTACTCTCTTGTACCTGCATCTTGCCCTGTTGACTGCTCTTTCATCTTTTCGATTATTTTTTATCATTCTTAACATGCTGAAAGTAAACTTCCATGTCAAAACACAAGCATTAAGAAAAAAGACCCACAACAGCAAAACAAACAAAACCCCAGAAAGTTGTCATAGCTACTTGCCTCTTGGCAATTTCTGAGTGTTTCCCAGGTTTAGTGCAATATATCCATAGAAAAGGAGAAAAACCAATCTTGACATCATGGTCACAAACCCAACCTTGCACTGAGGATGATTCTGACAGGTAACACACAGACGTACTGCAGCTGCATTTAAGTGAACTCTCTGCGGCAAGAGGCAGCAACACTTTGACACGAACTTAGTTTACACAGTGGGAGGAGAAAGGATGACATCACTCACTCCCACTGGAAAAGGAGAATTAGCATTAAAAAAAAAAAAAAAAAGAAAAAAAGAATTCTTAGGCTCCTCCTACAATAATATTCTGGGGTTTGTTACAAGGTCCTTCCACCACTCAGGGTAAGAGATTACCATTTTGTGATTTAAATTTCACTAAAACCAGGAATATCAAAACTTCTAGTAACTGAAAACCAATGTGAGAGAATTTTTCACTGCTTTATCCAAGAAAGCTGAACTTGAAATACAAAAAAAAAACCCACTTGCAGTACTCAGAAAACTGTTTGCTATATTGAACTCAGTATTTCTGCAATCTTGAGATTTTGCTTAAGGTTAGTTTGAGCTAGACATGGCTTTCATCCAGGCAAAACAATTACTACTTCCACTTGACACGACATCATAAACATAAATATGTGTCCAGTAAAAGATCTGTGTTTGAAAAAAAAACAAATGTCATTTTTTCACTTGTATCTGATTTGGCAATTTAAAAATATTTTTTATTTTCCCCTTTCATAAAAGTCTGGTGAGACAATGAGGACAGTGCCCATGTGAAAGCAAAAAGGCAATGCATCTCCTTCCAAAGGCTAGATCCTCTCACTAGTTACATAACTGTAAATGAACAAGAAATTCCATTATTCCATTTAAAGCTGGTTTACTTAAATGAGTTGAACAAGGACAGAATTTGGTCCTACCCACAACTGAGAAGGTGGGAATAAAGGGGTGAAGCAGAAAAAATAGGTTAAAACTGAATAAGGGAGAATTTAGACTTAGTATCTGTAAAACATTCCTAAAGAGGTTACATCTATTCAGTCTGTACTCCCCAACAAACACTAAACGACTATGAAAAACCACATCAACAACCAAAACCAAACATATTCTTTGCTGGTAATATGCAAAGCTCTTCAGCATGTGTGGTCTGCTCCCACTCCCCACTTGCCTGGGACCTGACATTGTCCTGCTTTCATACAGGGCTCTGTAAGCAGAGAAAAGTCAAAGTATTAGTGCCTGCACTGGGTATAAACAAAGTAATTTCAAATAAAAAGGTAATGTATTAAAGCATACAGGAGTGTTTCTTAAAAAGCAGATTTTACTTTATTTAAAAGACCTCATGTACTCCATACTTCAGAAACAGCTTCAAAACAGAAGCTGAGTAATGGTCCTAGAAAAAGCAACCGATGAATTTCAAGCTCTTCTAATCAATAAGGAGAGTACACAGATATAACAAAACCATTTTGACAATGGAAATGTTTTCAGCCTGATCACAACCTCTTAATTCTGACGTAAGGGAGCCTTTTTCTGATTCATTAACTGAAAGCTGGGAACAACAAGTTGGAAGTCAATATTATTGACAGACCACAAAAAATCCCCAGGCGCTATTAATTCTTTGGTCATTGGGAGGATTCACACCCTGAATGTAAACACTATGAACAGAGATATGCAACAGGAACAATGTTTAAAAGGCCATACAGTTGGACAGGAGTCTCCCAAAACACTGACCACACATGACGGCAAAAGAGTTTCAAATGACAGAAAGCTGGATGCACTGAGCAAATGCGACATTCTTCTTTTCATGGTGAAATACTGTTTTCAAAAATGCCCCAGAAAGCACACTCTATTTTTTCCTCTTCAAAATTAAAAATAAGAAATCAATCATTTGAAGGAGTAGTATCTCAGGAGAAGTAATGGGAAAAAATACTTCTTGGTCACACACAGTTGTCCTTGTATTACTGTAAAGTGTACTCTTGGTTTGTCTTATGGCAAATTCACTCTCCTTTTAAAGATCACACAAACCCTTTCAAAAAAAAAAATGCAAATGCCAACTTTATTCAGAAAAGTCTCTGTGAAACATATTAGCAATTTACTAAGAGATAATAATATTCCCATTACTGCTTTCAGAACCACTTGCTTGTCTGCTGCCAGTTACACCTTTCCTCTCCCTCCTGGACATTTTCCAAACACTTCTTTGGTACACCACAGAGACATTTAGCCTTCTCCTTGAAATCCTGGCAGATTATCCAGGTCCCTTTCCTTCTGAACATTCCTGTAGAAAACAGCTCTGCTCATCCCAGCATTCAAAAATCCACATCATGATGAATTTCACGTTCTGTCTTATCAAGCGTATGCTTCATCAGAGGCAATTATGGCTTGATAAGCAGATACAAGTGCAAAGACTCCAAAAAGTTTTAATATAATATTCTCTTCCACTTTTCCAATATACTTTCAGCACAGAATCATAGAAACATAGAATAGTTAGGGTTGGAAAGGGCCTTAAAATCATCTAACTCTGCATTGTCTTTGTCATCAGTGACTTCATCCACTTATTTTCTTGCAGGACTGACTTTTCCTAGGAAACCTGTTACATGAAAAATGGAAAACCAAATCAGCTTCTGCTTTCCTTCTTCCTAAAGCCTTCTGCTGTTCACTGGATACTGAACTACTGCAGTCCAAAACCAAGCACGGGAACAGAGGGAGCTTCTGGGACTATCCTGCACTACTGGATACTTCTGTAATGCTGTTCAGGTTTTAGATTTCGCCTTTTGATGAAGGGCCACTCCACAATCTCCATTTAACTAGAGACAGCATGTGGTCTCAGTTCTCAGAAATAAAATCTGTACATCACACTTCACAGTAGAAATTATCCAACCCAGAAGCTCCTCAGGTTTCTTTCATCCACTCAAACCTGGAATTATACTATCCATCCTTTGTCCCATCGTAGAAGGAAAAGGTGAAACAAAGAAGGTTCAGTTAATGATACTTTTGTGTTAGTATACTTTTACCATAAAAGGCGAGAAAAACGAGGCAAGTGCAGTTATGAAAAATCTCAAACAGATAAAACTTGAAGGCAAAACCTCTCATATCCCCAAATTCTCCAATTCAGCACCAAATTAATGCTTAAATAACAAAGTCAAGTACTCAAAAGCTTTCTTCCTTACCTCAGCTTCAACTGAATCTCTCTGGGGTAGATCTCAAAAAACACAGATTCCAACAAGATGGTATCACAGCAAGTCTGGGAGCCGAACTGTGTTTTTCTAGTTCTAAGTTAATAATTCTCAGACCAGAAAGTGCAGTGGAAACAAGAGTATGGGAAGACAAATAAAATGTCAGAGGGGTGTGAGGGGAGAACAGGACAAAGGGGTTTACATTTCGTTTCCAAATACAAATATGCTTTTGTTGAGATCTGGGCTCAGTTCTAATTCACCTGTCATTCCTGATTATTTTGACAAGCAAAAGCCAAGGTGACTCAACTCCTTACTGTTCTAATTTAAAGCAGGAAGAATGTGTGAAGCATAATCTTGAAAATCAAAATCCTATTTTCACTCTTAAAAGCATAAAAATGCTCTATGGAGCTCTAAGAGTAAAGGCATACTTGCAGTACACTTGGTCTGCCATTTTTCACAGCATTGCTGGTTGGTACTGTACCTTTCACCAGTGCTGCCAGTTATTTGAGAAATGCCTTTGGTTTAAAATGTAAATGTTAATAATAATTGTCATTCTTTTGTGTGTGACTCAATTACTGGACTCTTTCTTCTTGCAAATGTCAGGGGATCTCCTCTAAAGGCCTTCAGGAAAAGAGAGATGCCAAAGAACATTCTTTCAGATGTGTTGCTTAAAAAAGAAAAGGAAGAAAACAGAAAATCTTAACTCTACTTTCTGAAAGTCTGCAATTGCTTCTTCTTTCCCACTCTCCCACTGTCAATTTGATGAGCAAACATTTGAACTCTAATACTATCAAAACCACAGGGTTGCATGCTGGTCTACTAGTCTAAAGCTAAGGCATATCTCATTTGATACAACAAAAATGGTAAACAATGTCAGTGCATTCCAATATCCAGATCCCAAGCTGAGTTCCAGATCTCCAAATGAATGGGATCAGAGACAAAGTGAAAGAAACCATCAAACAGATGGTCAGAACAGCCTTTTTTTGAGACATTTTGTTACAAAGTTTGTCACGCTGTTCCAGCACTCACACATTTGACACTTGTGATTGCAGACAGTGACATATTTATTAACAGGATGTACATCTCACTAAAGTTCTCCTGACTGAACAAGTCTCACTCCTCAGTCTGTCTTCACAGGGCAAGTGAAGACCACCTTGGTTGCCTTTCACTGAGCTTGCTCCAGTTCATTCATGTCTGTCCTGTATTTGGGGGTGGGGTGAAAGAACAATATTAGACACAGCCTAATGGCTGGTCCAGCAAGTGGTGAGTAGCAAGGGACAATTACATTCTTCCCCCACTGGCCAAGCTCCTGTTGATACAGGACACTGGTAACCTGCTTCACTGCCAGGGCCCATTGTTGCCTCCTGTGCAGCCTTTTGGCCATCAAGATCTGCAAGTCCTTTTCAGAGGAGCTGCTCTCCAGCCCATCAAACCCCAGTCTGTGTCATTGCAGGGGTTATTTCCACACAGATAACAGGACTTTGCAGTTGTCCTTGTTGAATGTCAAGAGATTCCTGTCAGTCTATTCCTCCAGCCTGCCTAGGTCCCTCAAGAATAGCCTCGCCCTCAAGAATATCAAGTGGTCACTTCAATTGTGTGTCACCTGAAAACTTGGAAGAGTCCACACTGCAACCTTCTCCACCTATAGTGAAGCCTAGACTGTCATACGCAACTACTCAATACTGAATACACTGCCATCTGCAGAAAAATACCTTCATCTTTTCTATCATCAACACATTTGTGCCATATTAGATAATTAACACAGATACAAACTTGCAACATTCCTCCAAACATATTCTGTCTATGCTTCCCCTGCTATCATACTTATAAATACTTATCATTGGCTGTTTAAACAGAATCTGATTAAGCTGATATACTCAAATCAAAAATGGCTTAGTATGTATCAGTTTTCCTGGGATTAGAATGAATTTAGGATATCCTAAATTAGTCTGGATTAATTTAAACACTGGTTCTATTTTGGATAGATTGCTTTGGAAGATAGGCTTCATAACCCAAGCTGTACTAATATTCAGTATTCCATTACAATCTTCCACTGGAGAAGTCAGACTCTCCTGATCTCTTTCAGTGCTTCTCCACAGTATGCTCGGATTTGTGAAAATACTATAAAATCACAGTCCAGATTAGAGAACTCAGTTGTGAAGTCTAGAGTCTGTTACTGCACACAGGATACAGAATGCCTGTTTTTACATTTAGAGCATGAATGTTGATGCCAACGGTAATCTTACTGTGAAGAGGTTCTGTCCTTAGCAAAGATTAGCAGAAGTATCCATCTAAGAAGATAAAAATGAAGCTTTAATGATTGACTGCTCGGATATCTGTTAAGTTACAGTATAGCCGATTTGTACATGGATGAATACATCTCTCTGTTACAGATTTAGTTTGTTTCAAATTACTGCCACTCCAACACTCCCCATCAGCGATTCCACCTTTCGGCGCTAGGGCGCATCCTCGAGACAATTTTTAGCTACCCAAACGCCTTCCACCCTCTGCTGAGCCGAAACCACCCCTCTAATCCGCGCAATAATTAATTACACCGAAGTCTTTGAAGAGACCAAAGGTGAGTGGAAAAATAGTTCTCTCCGTGCCTGCCACCTCAATTCAGCACAGCAAAAAAACCCCAAACCAACCAACCAACAAACAAACAAACAAACAAACACAAAACAAAACAAAAAACCCAAACCAACAAAACATCAGAGTTGAACTCAAAGTTAAAGTTTTGCCTCTCTACAGTCGGGGCACTGAATTAAATGCAACTGCCCATTCCAGGGACGGCAGGTGCAGCCTTGAGCTGTGGTTATTTTCCTCTCCTCTGCATCAATCATTCTGACAGAAAGCAAAGGGAAGTCCTAAAAGAAACTAGAGCAAATAATGAAAAGCAAAACTCTGCTAACTGCCATGAAGAGTAGTGAAGTCATCTCAAAGTTAGGTGGAGGAAGACAACCACATTCTTAGTTTTATTAAAGGATACTTATTTTCTTGGCATAAGAAAATTATTTCTTTGGCTAGGATGTGGAGATCTGGTCAATGCATGCAAAGATAGGAGGGAAATAATTCATGTTTGTTCCCCTCTCCTTATGAGTCATTTTGGCCTAAAACACATATTCCAGAAAGTTTTTGGCTGCATTTGGCTATGTTAGTTTAAAATCAACACCAGCAGGCTTATCTATTTCAGAATAATGTGCATAACTTTGAAGTGCGATTGCCTGTAACAATTTAAATATGTAAAAGCCACTATAAACTCTACCCTTCGATTTAAGCTATCAAAACCACAGGGTTTGATACCCTTCATTTTAAGCTGATAAAGGCAGCTAATGATCAACCTAACTACATTATTCTGAAGTATATAGCAAAATTATTAAAAATAATTTATAATGTACATATTCATACCTTGACTCATCCTAATTATCTGCTGTACACAGGGACAAAAAAAAAAGAAGGTATATTATATGAAGATTAAACAATTTATTTAAAGCACAGTAAATCCAAGATTACAGACTAAACTCAGATATTCTCTCTTTAAAATCAAATTATTTGCATGCTGATCTTAGAGCAAATATTTTACAACTGTTAAGTCTAATCAAAGCAACTCTGAAACATTGCAGCCTACCTAATGAAAAAGCACATTATCTGCAAAGGAAAGGGATTACATTTCCCTTCAAAACTGAGCAGCAACTGCAGAGGTAATTTCCTGTTTCCAGCAGGTAGCTCTCAAATGTCTGAAGATATTTCTTTTAATGTCAGAGGATCATAGAATAGTTTGGGTTGGAAAGGACCTTAAGATCATCATGTTCGAACCCCCCTGCCGTGTGCAGGGACACCTTACACTAGACCATGTCACCCAAGACTCCATCCTACCTTGCTTTGAACACTGCCAGGATGGAGCATTTAAATATTTAATGTCAGGAACATAAGAAAAAAATACATCATACATAACATTCTTCCTTCATGTTATTTCCAGAGAGGGGAAATTACATAATACTAGTCTTAACCTAGGCCCATGGACCAAATACCCACTAGTGGCTACACTGGGTTTACATACACATGTGGACCTTACCTTCCAATTCAATTCTATCTGGAAATAGTTCTGGTTGTGCAATCCAAGACACCTCCATGAAACCAGCAAAATGTAAGTGGGGGTGATCAGGCGATTCTCTTTCAAGACATTGTCCTGTTCTCAAATAAGGTATGAATGTACATATGTAAAAGAGAAACCAGACTTAACGTGAAAAGTAAATATCCCTTTAGAGAACAGCCTTTCTATAATTCGTCAATCTAAAATACTATTAAAGTAAATTAAAATCTAAAATATTATTAAAGCTAAAGAAAATTCCCTTCCACTGAATGAAAAAGTACCACATTAGGCTGCAAGATAGTTATAACACCACACATTCTAGAAGAAATCCCATTTGCTCACTGTGTAACACTGTTTAATCCTTTATTATGCAATGATTTCACCCAAAGAATGCTATTATTGTCAGATGTAAAAGCCATATGCCAGGAAAAAGAGTACCTAACTCATCTCACAGCATCAGTGAACTCACCAAGTTAAAACTTAACACTTTTTGCTTGATTTTGAATACCAATGATCTGAATTTATCAGTTTTCCTTTAAAAAAATTTTAGTGTTTGGGAGTCAGTTTGGGAACTGTCTCATTATGCAGAGTGCATGGAAATTGAATTCTCAACTGTCTGCTTTTATAAAAACCTTGTAATATTTTTATTTTTTTTTCCCATATAAAACTGGATTCTGTTTTGTGAAGTATGATTTGTAGAATGTCTTGAACCTACCTGCTTGTGCTTCAGCATCTTGAAAAACTATCAAGGAACATAAATAGGTATCCAAAGTGCAAGCAGTGCAAAGTTCAACAGCTCAGAGAGTCTATAAAAGCTGAGAACTGTGACAGATACATGGACACAAATCTGGAGTACAGCCAGGGGTAATATTACATTTTGGAAGTCTCTTTTTTTGGGTAGGTTGGGGTTTTTTTAAGAGCTGCTCATCAAATACCATCAGCATCTATGTTTCTATTATGCCTAACACAGGTAAACACACAGAAACATGCACCTGAATGCAGAGCTCATTTCAAAACCATTTCTCTCAAAATCATTCCTGTATTTTCAAGCAAGAGAGGTCAACAGGACAGAGCAAAACAGTTTTGGAACATTCCCGAATTAAAAACAAAGTGCCAAATGACCCTCAAATATGAACTGCTGTTTAGTCACAAGACAAATACGTTGCTACTTCAATAGCTGGTATTCTGCCAGTTTGCATCAATCATAAAATGTAAGGATATTCTCCAAGACAAGAAACTTCTTCCAAACCATTAATCCTTGGTACCACTGCAGACGAGGTTAACCAGAGCTTGGAGCATCATGTATGTTTTAGTGTATGTTTGACACCTGTCTGCATTTGCTATCAGTTTATCACAGACATATTTGCAGAGGACCCTGAGCTGCTCTCGAATTAAAACAAAACACTGTAAAAACAAGTCTTCTAGATAAGACGACTAACATGAAAGTATGAAATCCTCATTGCTAAGGTATAAAAAAGCCACATAATCACTGCATATACAATTATTCCCTAACAAGAAAATGAGAAATTTGGAATGCCTCATAGAAGCCCAATTCCATTTATTCCAAATGAAACCCAAACAACTTAATAAATTTGCATTAATATAAAAAAAACACACAAGCTGGGTTTTGTTTCTTTTTTAAATAAGTTCTGTATGTGCTACACCAATGAAAGAGCACAAGTACTTAACAATGAGAAACAGCAGTTGAAGACAGTGGACTAAACATTAACACACGCCTATTCACCACTGCATTGATTTTCAATTTTTATCTTTTTATCTCATATATAAGAGAGAACATGAAGCCAATTCTGGGGTTTGATTCGTTCAAGTGCTATCTTTTCCATCCCACATTACAAAGAGCTTGCTATACCCTGTCCAGTGGACTGTGAAAGCATTCTCACTTATTTTAGTTAAAAGCTACTTATTAGTATTCTGTGAGAAAATGAATCTCGGAATCCAAGCTATGAAGCTGCACATTCTACTTGAATATCAGGAGCAGAAATAGTCCTAAAACAGATCTACACCTCCCTTCACTCACAGCAACATACCTATGAATCTGAAATAATATTTTGATATCTCATAACCCATTGTTATCTTCAGAAGCAGACATTAAATATGATTTTGAAAAAAAGAACCTTAAAAAATAAGTACAAATCTAGGAAGAGAGGACATTTCATATTTTGAATCTGATGTAAGATGAACCATCAAAATTTAGGAGCAAAAGAATATCACTTGGTAAGAAAGCTCTTCAAAGACAGAAAGGGACTACCATACTTTTCTTACCTTAATTGGATGAGAAAGAAAAAAGACAGATGTTCAAAATAATTGATATTCACAGAAATTATGGTTTGTCCAAAGCAAATGGATCCCCTTCTCATCATATTCCAAAAACACTTATTAATAAAGCCATGTATGTGCTTCCTTATGGATGCAAGTTGCCCTAGCCAAGTCAGAAAAGCGCTCAAAACTTCAAATATTACTGGGATGTGTCTGGCCTTTGGACAGTATCAGAAGAGAAAACAGCTGAACAGCTTGCATTCCCCTGTATTATTTGCATCAACTCTGGTAATACCAGGAGATTATGAAAAATTTGGAATATAAAAGGCCATCAAAAACTGTCAGCAAAGAGAACGCCTGTCCTGGGTTCAGCAGTAGCAGTCATTTTTCTGTCTTAGTAGCTGGTGCAGTGCTGTGTTTTTGACATTCAGCCTGGGAACAGTGCCAGTAGCACCAATGCTTTTAGTTACTGCTCAGTAACGGTTACTCTGACCAAGGACTTTCTGAGCCTCATGCTCTGCCAGGGAGGAGGGGAAGCTGGGAGGAAGCAGAGACAGGACACCTGACCCAAGCTAACCAAAGAGGTATTCCATATCACAGCACGTCATGCCCAGTATGTAACTGGAGGCAGTTCCCCGGAAGGGTTAGATCACTGCTCAGTAAGCCTGGGTATCGGTCAGCAGGAGGTGAGTGGTTGTATTCTCTTCCCTTGTTATTTCCCTTATCATTGTTATTATTGGTGGTAGCAGTAGTGGTTTGTGTTATACCTTAGTTACTGGACTGTTCCTATCTCAACCCATGGGAGTTGCATTCTTTCGATTCTTCTCCTCATCCCTCTGGAAGTGGGGGTAGAGGAAGAGAGTGACTGAGAGAGAGGGACTGTGTGGCTGACTAGGCTTAAACCATGACAATTCTTTTTGGAGCCCAACGTGGGGCACAAAGGATTAAGATAACAACGGATCTGACCAGAGTGTGTCTAATCGTATTTGTGATAAGTGTTCATCGTTTTGCATTAATAGTCAATGCTGATTTATTGGCTCTCAAAGTTCTTGCCCCTGATCTCACAGTTTCAGCATGTCGTACCTGACTTACGGTCGGTATTTGCTGTGTTAGTGTTTATCAGCTGGGGGCCTTGGGCCTCATTGTACTTTATGGTAATTTATAGAATCAGTGATCATGAAACTGATCTGGCTTGTGTTCCCAGTGTGGTCACCACCTCTATGCTTTGGGAGGTATGTAATAGAAGTGCTGAGCAATTACATATCATTTTTCCCCTCTCCGGTGGTCAATCTGTGAAGGAGACATTCCCTTACACTCCCAGCTCCCCCCACCCCCACC
>JAOEHY010010417.1:0-13126 GCA_025447955.1 Psilopsiagon aurifrons
CTGTGCCTGAGCTGTGCCTGTGCCTGTGCCTGTGCCTGTGCCTGTGCCTGTGCCTGTGCCTGTGCCTGTGCCTGAGCTGTGCCTGTGCCTGTGCCTGTGCCTGTGCCTGTGCCTGTGCCTGTGCCTGTGCCTGTGCCTGAGCTGTGCCTGTGCCTGTGCCTGTGCCTGTGCCTGAGCCTGAGCCTGAGCTGTGCCTGTGCCTGTGCCGCAGCATTTGCAGTTAACTGTGGAGGAGAGAGCGGAACACCTGTGCTCCCCGCGTAACTGTGCCCAGCATGCTGCAAAGTGCTCTGGAAGGATGGTCTGATAAAGGGCTGCCTAAACCTCACACACTGTGCTGCTCTTGCTTCCAGAGCTGCTCAGGGTCGGATGGAGCATTACAGCCACACCAGCCTGGTGCTGGGTTTATGCAGGGGAAGGTGAAGCTGTCAGCAGAGCCTTAAAGAAGTCCTGAGATTTCTCTTTAAAACCCCAGTTAATGGGAAATTAAATCACCAGTAGGGAGGGAGTCCGGGTTTGCATTGCCTCTGCCCTGGCTGCCTTTTGGTGAGGAACAAAGCCCAGATGGAAGATGAAAGGGGTGTTGAAGCACATCGGGGGACGATGGGCTGCAGGCACTGTGGTGCTGAGAAATGGCTGCTCCTGGGGAGCACAGACAGCTCAGGGGCAGCGCTGCACTGGGGCACAGTGCAGAGCTTGCAGCAGAGCAGGAGGGGCAACTGAGTCCAAGAAGTGAGAGCAAATAAATGAATAATGAATGAAATAAATGGGTAATTATCCTGTTCCTCTCCATGTGGGATAAGAGGCTTCCTATCTGCTTTTGCTGCCTCTGGGTAATGCCAGCCAGAAGCTGGATTCAAGCCCTGTGATTCCTTTCTGCCTTCCTTGTTTGAACCAAGTATGGAGATGAGCATTGGGAGTATCTCTGCTGGAAGGAGGTCATTGTCCTGGAGCTCAGTCTCACTTAGCTCCACAGAGATGAGAACCCAAATGATCAATCCCACAAACTCTGTGTAGAGGACTATGTGCAAATCAGACATTGCGTGGAACCTAATAAAAGCCATTAGTTTCTCACTTTTCTTCTTTTCCTTTGTTTGCCAGCCAAAACTGGAGAACTCTACTTGCTTCTACTTAAGGCCTTCTTTTGTAAGATTCATGGGGGGAAGGGGCAGAAGCTATGGAACACATGGGGAAGTTCACCATCTCACACTGGAATAGGCCAAACAAACCTCACTGACACCCCCAGTTCCCAGGCTGCTTCCTGCCCATGATCTCACTCCCTTCGGAGCCCAGCCAAGCTGACTTCATGCACTAAAGAACACCCAGGGGCAGCTTGAGTCTTTGCTACAATCCCTGTCACATTTTATGGGTTTGGGGAGTTATGTCTTCCCACAACATCACAACAGTTATCCCCCTAGCTGAGCTCACATGATGCACCTTTAGTGATGCCAACATAGCCCCTTCTATAAAATCATGGAATCTAATTAAAAGCCCCCCCCCAAAAAAAAACGAACCCAAATTCTTTGTCTCAGCTGCAAGGAGGAATGAGGGACTGCCAGAACAAAAATACCACACAGAAATCTTTGCTGATTTCCTCCTTGTGCTGTTGTGCTGCCCAGGGCCCCAAGGCAGATGTGAGCACAGGTCTGAGCAGGGCTGATGTACAGCTGCTGCCTGCTGTCTCCTGGGTTCCCTTCGTTTTGGAAGCAGTTGAATTCATGTCAATGTGCAGCATCACTTTCAAAACCAAGACAACAGAAACTCAGTTGCCATAAAACAGGCCTGATGCCCAGACTTCAGCCCATTTTGGGTGGCCTTTGGAAAAGGTGTCTATCTGTAGACTCTCGGAGCTGACCGATGGACTAACTGGAAGAACTTCCATCTTTACCCTTACCTCAGGTCTCTCACAGGAAGAACTGAAACATAATGGCACAGGAGGCAGCTCTCTTTTCCAGACAGTATTTACCAGTTCTGCATCTGCATCCTCATAGTAACCTGTTGTACTGTAAACATTTGCAATCCACAAACCAACTCACAAGAAAACATGCCTGGAGAAGAAGAACTTGAGTGTGTTGCACACTCACCACTGTGCATTCATTTGGCTTTGATTTAAAACTATATTTATTTCCTGAAAAGGAATGGCTTTGCACATAGACAGTGACTGCTACTAGAGTGTCCTGTTGCCCCTGTTCTGTTTTCTCTATTTCTGGAGTGGTTTTAAGGAACATGCAAGTGTTTGCCTGGAGTTGCAGGTAAACTTAACAGAAACTCAACATCTTCCTGTCTCAGTTTCTGCAAACCAAAATAGCAAAGAGTTAGAAAACAAAGAAAAAAGCCATTACTTCTCCCCACAAGTTAAGCAGCACATAAACCTCAAGAAGGCACATGAGCAAAGATAAATGGGCTGTTGCAGCATTCGTCTCTTTTGTTTGTAGTGAATTATTGTGTGTAATTCATGTTTCCTGTCCATAAATGCCAAAGGAACTTGAAGACATGGAATCCATTCTGATTTAGTCAAGACAAAAACAACTCCTTTTGAGCCCATCTGGAACTTGTTTTTATTGTACTTGTGTTGGGCTCGATAATGAGTTCAAGATCTAACTGCTGTCACCGATTGTTTCAAGAACAAACAGATGCTTTGTTTGAAGGCAGCAGCTTTCATTTTGCCCATCACAGCACTCTCCAGAGTCGCAGGATGAAAGGAGCTGGGCTCTGGCAGCACAGACCTTAGAAAGCACTGGCGCTCTCTCCAGGGGTGCTCACTCAGCCCCAGCCACATGCTCGATGAGTGTCCAGCCGGCGTCATGTGCTCTCTGCTCTTCAACACTGTTAGCTTTTTGGTTTATGTCCTTTTGCAAACGTGTCCTGCCTGCTGTGACAGGTCACACCTGGTCTAAAGACACACAGGCACCTCCTCCAGCTGGGCTATAGGATGCTCCATGGAAAGTGTTTATTCCTTGGCCACCTTGGCTGGAGTAATACTCCATACCTGTGCAGCAGAGCCCCAGTTCTTCTATTCATTTGAAAACAAAGACATCGTCTCACCTCCAGCCCACTCTCAGACTCCCTGCACCAAGATATGAGACTATACAAGTTCTGTACGAGGTCTCACACCTAGTGCTCCTCACACCATGCCACTCCTGACACCTCAGTTAGCTGTGGTGCAGAAGATGTTGCTGCATGTCTGGCACACTGGCACTTTGAACAGATTCAGAAAGAGTGTCACTGAGATTCCCTACAAATGAGCCCTAACAGCCAGAGGGGCTTTTGTGGAAGGTTCCTTCAGCTCTCAAACTCAGTCCTTGGTGGTATGGACATCAGGTGCCAAAAGCTCCAGATCCACCTCAGAGTAGTCGCTGAGAGTTTCTGCTCCAGCTTTGGAAACAAGGCTCCATGAGCCTGTTGTGCATAGATAAGCTGTGTAATCATAACTTGAAATGTTTACTTTGTGATGCTTAATGGCCATATATAAGTTCTTTCTCCTTCGTTGAAGGATTTCCTGTCCCAGGTCAGCTACCTCTACAGTGTGATGGCTGAAGTCAGGAGAAAGTGAATCATACAGAATTGGATGTGGGGGGTGTTATTTGTTTGTTTGGTAATAAGAAACTAAAGATAGTACTTAGAGTTCATTCCTTCAAGGACATGTGGTTTGCACAGAGTTTGCTGTAAATCAAAGTTTATGTTATTTTTATTTCC
This sequence comes from Psilopsiagon aurifrons, assembly GCA_025447955.1. Lineage (NCBI taxonomy): Eukaryota > Metazoa > Chordata > Aves > Psittaciformes > Psittacidae > Psilopsiagon > Psilopsiagon aurifrons. The sequence continues at coordinate 3,697 of JAOEHY010010417.1, forward strand.
TGTGTTTTTTAGTTCAAAAATACAGCTTGGCATCTGGCATATCATAAGAAGATCTTGCCTAAATCTTCTTGAGCAGAGCCTGATCACATATCCAAATAAAGCACCTCTTCCAAAACAGCTTCTGATCATGAGTTGAAGACATCAAGCAAGAAAATGTCTGTCTTCTTTTTTTTTTTCCCCAGTGCTTAATCATTCTTGTTAAATTCTTCTGCCTTGTGATCTGTCCTTTGCACCGTAGGTCACCTCCCACAGCTGCCGGTGGGGAATATCCTTCAAGAGCCTTCATTTTGTAACATCCATTTCCCAAGTGCTGTGGCCAAATCAACGAAAGAACTGAGAAACAATGCTTGTTTATTAGAAAAAGAGGTCTACGTTCAGCTCACAACAGCAGCACGTAAAACTGAGTACGCTGTCAGCTCTTGAGGGCCCCTACAAGGAAATGGTATTTGTACTTTGGCTTTCATCAGAGGCAGGACTCTGTCCTACTCCAGGTGCCTCTCAATAGGCCGGGTGACAGGTCTAACTGAAAGCTCTATCTGAAGTAAGCATTAAATAAGAAATCAGGATGAGTCTGACACTGACACTGCTGCACATATTTTTCTCTTCTCCGACAGGAACATTCACTGACATTTACTGCCATTTGGCAGAGTCTAAACACTCTTCCTTTGCATGCAGGAACAGAGATTTTGTTCAGCTAAGCAGTTTGTGCTCTCTGGCCTTCAGGTCACCCAGTTCCAACTAACTGCCTGCATCAGTGTCTGATAGAAAGAAGGGAGGAAAAGGAGTAGTTCAGCCACAGCATGACCTACAGCTCACAATGGACTGAGAAAATGGAGAAAAGTGTATTTCAGTTATCTTTAGTGTTCAGTTTTCCCAGAGGAGCTCCATTGCTCATCAGGAAGATGTAAATGCACACTGCCGGTCCAATGCACAGAACATGAAGCTGTTCTTCTGACACCCAAAAATCCTGGCAAGGAAAAGCAGCTAGTTCCCTAGGCTGTCTCTGTCCTTGTGTCCTCAGAGGACTCAGCTCCCATGTATCTCCTCTGGTCTGGAAGGCATCCAGTGAGTCTGTGTGGTAGCAGCAGCTCTGTCAGCACTGGGTCCCTGCCCTGAGAAACTTCTGCAATGAAGCCCATTTCCTGAAGTTCTTATACAGTGTCTTGAACTTAGATAAATCATGGGGCGTTTTTCTAAGGACCATTAGTGAACTGCTGGAACTGCAAATAATGGTGTCACAGCCGGGCATTCCTTTCCTACAAAGAAAATCCCTTTTAACAGCTAAGTTCCATAAACATTGCTTTCACCATAAAACTAGCAGACCCGCTGGATGTTTCTTGAGAAAGCTGCTTGTTTGTAGATGGTGCTATTTGTCTTCCCTATTTGAATGAACCCTGCAACAGTCAGGACAAGCAGTTGGAGGCATTTCGTGTTTCACTGTGATGGTCCTTACAGGAAAGAGGTAAGGGTTTACAGAAATAGCCAGACTAGAGCTTAGGAGATAGCCAACAACCAGCCAGGGAGCAGCTCCAGGTCTCTTCTGCAACTGACAGTGCAGTGTTTGGAGGGAGAATTCATCCTGTAGATTCAAGCCTCTTCTCCTCTTGCACTCCAATTACAGTTGTTCCAGACAATCCTGGGATAAAAACACTCTAAAGCATAGGCACCTCTCAGTGCATGGCACGTTGAAGACCGTGCATTGATGGTCCTTCCTAATGGTAGGATTATTATTTATTACTGCAGCCAGATAATTACAGGCAGAGACTGTCATCTCGTTCTCCAAATAACTACTCTCCATGCTCATGGCATCATATTCCACCTTGATTATGACAGACTTGAGTTCAGTGAAAAAGTATTTGAGGGAAGAGGATGGTAGATCCCCACAGTGGTGCTGGAAACCTGCTGTGTTCATGCGACTGTTTCCAAAGCCAGGAGTTTGAGTAACTTCAATGCAGTGGTTATACCCTGGTGACAGACCTCGAGACTGAAGATTTCTCATCCACACCAGCTGCCACTCTGCAACTGTGAGAACTTACCCTAAGGCTGAACACTGGGAATGCTGGTTTTTAAGTTACAGCAGGAAGTCAGTTAGAAACACCACCACTGTGAACACCTGTCAGCACAAAACCTCAAGTCATCCAGAGGCTATGTAGGAGAATAAAACCCATCCATCCACTCCTCATCAAGGCAGCTGTTACTAGAAAAGACAGAGGACGACTCCAGGAACTCCCACCTCAGCTGCAGACAATTTATGCCCCGTCTGGAAGAGAGAGCCTTGTGAGCAGCCTGTGCACAGTCCAAGGCACCTCACTACCTCCCTGCAGGACTTCACTCATCTCTTGTTGCTGCAGTAAGCTCACCCGCTGTTTCCCTTCTCTGACCTGAGACTGTCACAGGCAGTTGCTTTACTTCATTGCACAGATTGCAAAGCTCTCTGATTTAACCTCCACATAAAGGCACTGGGAATGGGTTTTGAAGAGAGAGAATGTATCTCTGCACAGTTCAGGGAAGGTAGAGGTGAATAAGGAGAAGCCTGAGGCAAGCCCACTGGGAGGCCCACCGGGAGGTACGAACACAACCCCTGACTGCACCAGCCCTTGTGTGTTGGTGTCCAGAGCCTCTAGGATTACCTTTGGGCTGTGATGAATACTGCCTTCATTTGTTAAATAGAACAGTGTGCATGTATTTACCTGGGAAAAATAAGCCAATGCAATTGTCTAAGCACACGGCTCTTGACCAGGTCATTGCTGAAAGATTCATTTTCATGTTTGGCTGCAACAGAAATGAGACAGACGGAGCAGATTCATGGTACTCAGGCCCAGGTGTGAGCTGCATTCCCTAGCCTCTTATCCAACTAGATACATGCTTTGACATGTTGGCCTCTGCCTAAGGAGCTAGAAATGGAATAATCCCCATCTATCTCAAAGGCTCCCATGGCACAGCTCGGTGACTAGCCCAACCCGCAACACTCCACCCGGTAGCCACAGGCTGAAACTCCTGTATGCCATCACCTGAGGGGACAAAGACTCTCACGAGGCAGTGCTTGCTTATGAGATGCTAGGAAAAAGGAGAAAGCTCTTGCCTAATTCAGAAGATACGATTTTATTCCTGGAAGACATCTATCCAAACCTGATCTCATTCAGAATAGGCAGCAGGAAGAAACTAGAGCTGTCCTTTTCCAGTGTTGTTGATACATGCTGCCCAAACAGTGCGTCAGCAGCTGTTAACTTGTACAAATTACATGCAGTTATCATTTGGAAAGCTGCCACAAGGAATCCTCTGATCCCTGCCAGACACCACAGGCAGCAAACCGCGGGCAGGCTGGAGGCAGAGCCTAACGCAGGAAATGCTGTGCTTCTCCTGTCACCTAGTGGCTGCAGCTGATGCAGCACCGCATCCCTGCTGATACCTGCGAGATTCTGTCATGCAGAACGGGTTGGTATTTCTGCCCAAGTGGAGTAAAACCTGAGTAGGGACAAAGAGGCATCTAGAAAAGAAAATAATCTATTTTGAAAAGCTGGAAATCTGTGAGGCCCCTCACAAAGTGCACTCTGCAGGATGAAGGAATGTTAAAGAACCAGCATGAGTCCTAAAGGCCAGATAATTTGTGAGGCAGCGGCTTTGCTGTTGTTTCTGGCAGTGCAATATGCCTCTGTCGCCAGTAGATCCCATCTCTAGGATTCAGGAGGATACACCATTTCCCACTGCCAGGGAGTGCCTTTCTATTCTACAGAAAGAAGCAAACCTGTCGTTACTGTTTCTGCTGCCTTGCTGTCTTCTCTAGCTTACATGGAAAAGGGAACCATTTCGCAAGCATGGGTTTGACTGCTGAAGCTTCCTTCTTTCTCTTTAGTCTCAAAGTCCCAATTAAGCCATCTCTTTCCTTTCGGCTTCTTTGTATGACAATCACAGCAGTGCTGATGGCTGGAGCAAAGAAGCCCACATACATTTCTGTATACGGTCTGTAAAGACCTCTGAAGTGTGTGACTGTTGTGCTGGGCATTAAGTGGAGCAGCACGTCTATTTCTCAGAAAAGGAGTCTGTGCAAGAACTATTTTTCACCACCTAAAGCTTATAATAGAGGAAAAATAAAACTAAACTTTTGTTCATTTGTGGTTGCTGCTGCTTTAAAAGTAATTCAGATACAGACATGGCCAAGAGCAGGTATCTCTGCTCTTGGACAACACTGAGATTTTGAAATAACAGGATTCTGAGACAAGACAAATGAGCAGGACTCCACGGAGCTGGGAACCGCAGAGATACTTTTCATTTCTATAGTCTGGAGAGAGCAGTGAGGGACAGATGGAAAGAGCAGAACACAAAGTCAAAGCAAACAAGTGCTGCTCCCATCACTATGGTATCAAAATATTCTATCATTCCTTTGGTGAGAATCAGAGGAATTACAGGAAAGAGAAGTGAAGCAAAGAAAACATGGCAGTAGAGAAGACACAGGTTAGAAAGCAGGGGATGAACTGAAGAGACTGCCTGGGCAGAGGGAGAGGCCTGGGAAACACTGCTGGGACCTACAGGGCAGGGAAGAACTGGTTACAACCGGGAGAATTCCTCCAGTGTCCAGAGGTCCTCACTTGAGCCACCTTTGTGCCTACTCCCATGAGTCAGAACTGTGCCTTTTCCCAGAGCCCTGGCAGGACAGGGGCTGCATGTGACAGTATGAAACACCCCTAACATTCAGGAATGATACACATTCACTTGACTGCCTGAGTTTCAGAGCCAGTCCTGCAAGTACATGTGTCAGGAAACTATGGCCCAAAATCAGGTGTCTTTAGGCTGATGAAGCAAAGACAACCAGTGGTTACATTTTAATTGAAGCATTTAACAAGTTGGTTAACTTTTACTGAATTAAAACACCCTCAACTGAAAAAAGACAACACTTTGTTCGGGTCAATCTTCTTACCCTGTGAAGTGCTAGGCAAAAATATACCTTGAAAAATGATCCTCAGGGACTCATGGCTCACATTCATGTTTAGAGATGAAAGAACCACGCATTGTTGTATTGAATAAAAACCATCAGCAGCTGAGAAAAATAGTTACTACTGTTACCTCAAGCAATGCTGCTCTGCACAAGCCACCTCTCACTTCTAACCCAACTGGGGTTGGGGTTCTTTCGGACACCAAAGACAAGAAGCACCCCAGCCTGGGGAACCACCTAATGCAGCCTCTCAGCAGGAGAGGGAATTTCCCCCTAAGCTGTTTGAATAACCTGAAAAAAACCTTTTAACAGAACCATCTTGGAGACTGCCAGATAAAGAGGGCCTTTGAGAATTAGGGATAAAAGTAAAGGTGCACTTTATTTATTTTACAGTCAGGATTTAAAACTGAGATTCAACTTTCCTAGCATCTGCCATATATTATAGGGACACAGACTTGAACTTTAGGCAATGACCATTACTCTTACAGTGTTATCTGACCCCATAATTCAAGAGTTGAATGGACAGGCTCAGTCAGCCTTGCCCAAGTCAGGCTTCAGAAGGCTTTGCTGTATTGAGGTTCAATGTAGCAGTCAGGAGCTTTTCCTTTAAATGAGATAACTGATCGCCCAAGCCATGACTTGGGCAGTCCAAGCCAGTCCACTCTAGTTTAAGCCAGTCGCTGGACTTTGGCTTCCATCAGTGCCTTTTTTATGGTCCTTTACTCATCTCCTGCAGTTCTAGTTGTCTGTTAGTTGCTGCTGGAGCTTCTCTTCCCTAGTGACCTGGAGTGAATGCACAGCGTGCCAAACCCATCTGCAGTTTCATCAGTAACCAATTCAATAATGACAAATCACATAGCAAGGACTTCATGACAAACTAAATGGGGTGTAAACACCAAGAAAGAATTAAATGACATGTTGAAATAGTATCTCAGGCTCCTCTTTCTCTGTATATAGAGTGTTTTTTTCCAAAGTAACCAAAGAAAGTGTTAAGAAAGACTAGGCTGTAAGCAGAAAAGACTACCTTTGCATGCAAATTGGTATATGGTTATCTTCTTTTTCTTTCCCAAATAGACTTTGAGCAGTATATATTTTTTTCCTTGCTGCTATTCTGAGAGACCTGGTGTATAAATTGAGTACAGAAAGAAAAATAAATCTGAATCAGGTGTGGTTCAAATAATAGCACAAGATCATATCTGAAAGATACCAAATGTCTTGCAGGAATTGTTTTCTTCAAAGCAAAGAAAACTGGATTTAAAAGCACATTTCTCTTTAATGTTTGATACATAAGAGGGAGTTCAAACAGACCAAGGTTGTTCAGAGCACAGCCATCAAAAAAATATACACAATTTGCTAGATGGTGGAGGGCTGGAAGACTGAAAAACTCCTCCACAATGAAAGAGTTATGAGTGGGAGGGATGGGGTATGCAGGTACCACAGAACTGTATTGTATTCTTATTGTATTCTCCTACCAGATATAGTTCTAAGAAAGGATGAATAAACTATTAAGCCAGGAATGCCTTTCAATCCCCAAATGTTTGTCTAGTCTCAGCCAAGTCACTGAGCAAAATATACATTTGGGTGAGATAACAATTGGAAAAGGAGAAGGAGGAAGGACAAGTAGATGGAAATCATGCACATTGTGCCATCTCCAACTAGAAGTTACTCTATGATAGTGCAGATTAAGGCAGCCAAAACTGAAGACAGAAGCACTGAAGTGTGTAACTGGGTTCTGGGAGCAGCTACAAACTTTGTCTCTCCTCAAATTCCTCACTCTCCTGTGCTTGAGTAGCTTTGGTTTTCTATTGCACTCTGCGCTGGCTCCTAGGTGTCGGAGGACACGGGTCTGTGGCATTGCTCAGGCTGTTGGAATTGTGGAGGTGAACAGGAGAGCAGGGACATGTCTGAATAGCTATACCAGCTTTGTTTGCTGCTTTTATCTCCTGCCAGAAAATGAGCTACGGTCTCTTCCTCCTGGCTTTTGTCCTGGGTATCGGTGGAGGTTTCCAATATGGGTTGCAGATCTCCATTATCAATTCTCCTGCTGAGGTAAGCATGGACAGCTCGTGGATTGAGCTACCAGCATGGATTTCAATGTTCTTATGTGTTCCTGCTGCTATATGCAAGCACTAACGACTTCTTCATTTCTGCTCTCAAAACTAACTGTGGTTTCTTGGTTCTAAGAGTGGCTGCTATTGCTCTTATGTTTCTTGGGGTTTTAACATCTGCCTGGTGTGACAGAACTGAGAAAGAGAAGGATTAGTGATACTTATAGAGTCAGATATTTTCCCCTTAATGTACTGGGCTGCTCCTGGGTCATTATCCTCTTTCCAGTGCTCCTGTTGTCCTTTGTACCATTTGCTTGGCCACACACACTAAGCTTAAGTGACTGTCTGTAAGGTGAAAAAGGACAAGGACGGACTGTAACTCTAGAACTGAGGTCAACTCTAACATCTGCAGCTGGAAAGGCAAAATTAAGGGAGGTATTTTTCATCCTGAATGGTACCCAGACCACTATCTTAGTGGCACTCACAATTGATATACTGACATATTTATTCATTGCACCCTGTTTCTAAAACATAGACACATGGGATGTTAGTGGCAGAATTCCCTTAGATTTCACTGGGGCTAAGATTACAACTAAGCTGTCAATAGAAATGGATCAAGAAGACCAGTAACTAGGTAAGAGAAGTAAAAAAAGTGGTGCAGTTATGCAAAAGCGTGTTGACTGAGTCCATTGTTTTCTGTTCTTACATTAAAGTACATCAAAAGTTTCATTCGTGAGACCTGTCTGAGGAGATACGGCTCTTCTCCCAGTGAAGAGATGATTACTTTGATGTGGTCCTTCATTGTGTCCGTTTACAGCATTGGTGGGCTTCTGGGGGCCTTGCCTGCTGGATATTTGTCTGTTAGATTTGGAAGGTAGGAATAATGATTACATTAGTCTTTCTGTTTACAGCCACCACTGTCATGGGAGAAACACTGCTTGCGAAGTGGTACTGTGAGCAGCCCAGAGCTGCTTCAGATGAAGAAACAGAATGGCAAAATCTGTCAATGACCACAAAGAAAATTGTACCTTCTGCCTTATAAATTCCAAGTCAAATCCATTCCAGAGGAGTCACATGAGGAGTAAATGCATTTTAAAGTGAATTTCACAGACAACTGCTCACAAAGCTTGTTCCCCAGTGTAGATACCGGCTCCACTAGAGGCATCAAACTAGCTTATCAGACCACAACAAAGTTTCCCATTCCCATTTACTTCACTACAGCTAATCTCAAAAGCCAGCACAGTCTTCAACTTGGTACACTTTATACAACTTCTGTAAGGCTGTGAATGACACAGGGACGCTATTTCTGCTCATATGATTTAAATGAATTCCAGGAAGAAGGCCATGCTTTTTGCGAATATCCCTTCCCTGCTGAGTGCAGCTCTGATGGGATTCAGCCAACTGTGTGGATCCTTTGAGATGATCATTGCTGGAAGATTATTTGCTGGAGTGTGTGCAGGTAAATCAGCATTCCTATCTATGGCATTAAATAGTTGGGTGAGGAACACGAGGACTTACCAGTCTGAGTATGCACATCACAGATTTTTACTAAGCTCTGCAGAGGGTCTGCTTTCTGAATGCATTTTTAACTAAATAATAGGACACAGACATCATTAAATTAATCAGGTGTGACACCTTCATTCCTTGTACTTTTATCTTTATATCCAATCCAGACAGAAAGTACTGCCAACCTATGAAAAAGCCAAAACATGCAATATTTCAGGGGAGCATGCTCATTCAGTAGAAAGCTGACCTCTCTTTTCTGTGGCTGTTTGTTGTGGCTGATACTGTCTTCCATATTACAAACAAGGGGATGATTTTCAATCTGGGCAGTTCTAATTTTCAGATGTCTCAGGTTATATTGTGTCCATGTTTTCAGTTCCTGAGCAGCTGGATATAGATAATACTAACCAGCAAAAATAACTGAGGAATGATAATTCATTCACTGATCAAGCGGAATATAGAGCATTTAACTTGCTGGTTCGAAGCACAGATTAAGGCACATAGCATCCTGAGTAGGCACTGAAATATACAGTTTAAGATTAAAGGGAGCAACAGCAACATTCTCCATGTGGCTGTAGGAAACACTGTAGGAGAAGACCAGCCTGCTGAAGAATAGATTTCCCCACAGAAACGTATTTGCTTTGTGAAAGACTTAGGAAAGGCAAAAGGCCACTGTACCAGGAACACAAAAAGGATATGGAACTGTTGGAACAAGTTCAGAGGAGGCCACGAGGATGATCAGGGACTGGAGCACCTCCTGTATGAAGATAGGATGAGAAAGTTAGGGCTGTTCAGCCTGGAGAAGAGAAGGCTGTGTGGAGACCTCAGAGCAGCCTTCCAGTATCTGAAGGGGGCTACAAGGATGCTGGGAAGGACTCTTCATTAGGGACTGTGGTGACAGGACAAGGGGTAACGGGTTCAAACTTAAACAGGGGAAGTTTAGATTGGA
>JAOEHY010010417.1:13226-47135 GCA_025447955.1 Psilopsiagon aurifrons
TCCCTGCCCATGGCAGGGGGGTTGGAACTGGATGAGCTTAAGGTCCTTTCCAACCCGAACTATTCTATGATTCTATGCTTCAAGTCACGCAGAATGCTCAGTGCGGAGAAAAGTTATCCTGGAGCCTCACCTTATATGCTTTGCCCATAATGGTCCACTCCAGAACAACAGACCTTTGGGAGCTCAAATTGCCCTGACAAACACTTGTAATTGCAGGTTTAGCTCTGAGCACCCATTTCATGTTTGCCGGCGAATGTGCCCCACGGAAGCTCCGTGGGCTGATTGCTGTAACCGCTTCTACTGCCATCGCTCTTGGAAAATTTGTAGGATTTGCTCTGGGTCTCAGGTAAGGGGGTCTGAGACCTCTTTCATTGCTTCTGTTATTAAAATACATGCATACGTTAATGCAAGCGCATGGATAGCCAAATCAGCAACTATTTTTAGACATGTTTTCAGGGTACCCTCTGCAGCCAAACTGAATTAGCTCAGTCTGAATTTCTGACTAAGGTCAATGAGAAACAGAAATCATACAAAATATTTAATCCTGAGCAATGATGTTGCTTCCTAGCGAAGAGAGATGAAAATACTGATAATAAAATCTTTAGCAGATTCAAATGGGTTTTGAAAGAAATCCATCTTTTGTAAGAACTGACATTTACATTTCGATTTTTTTTTTAGAAGGAGCAGGGAATTTCAGATCCATCCAGGTTTAACTGAAATTACACACAAGCCAGCACACCCATGAAACCAGAAAACTGTGGTGGATTCATTCCCCCCTGCACATGTTCCTCTGCCTGTCCTGTGCCAAAGACTGTCTGTCCTCTTCCCCTAGCACGTGTCTGTCTAGCCACAGTATCCTCGAAAAAACAGGAAACCCAGCAGTTGCCATGGGGCAGTCAGTTGTAGGCTGACAACCCATGGATCCTGTCTTGTAACTTGAGGCTCTTGGGATGAGTAGCAGATGGATAAATCAGGGCAGGTTCCTTCCTCAGTGCTTGTGCCAGGACACGGTTCACCTCTGTGGGCTCCAGTTGTGCAGGAGGATGCAGTCGTCGGTGCTGCACTCACCACTGTGCAAGAGGGGGCAACACTGTGTAACTGGTGTGCTGCAGGCAGCAGCACTGCTCTCCCCTTTCACCTCCCATCGAGGTCTCCATGGGCTGATGAATGCTGGAGACTGCTGAGTCAAAGCTGCTCGGACACCTGCAGCAGTGCCAAGGGACCACACTGTGTCTGTGTATGCTCACATGGTTGCTCAGCTCCTCTCGTTCTGCTGGTTCTGTTACAGAGAAGTTCTCGGAGTAGATGCTCTCTGGCCAATTCTCATGGCAGTCAATGCGCTTCCTGCCCTCATTCACCTTCTCACCCTCCCCTTCTTCCCAGACTCACCCCGCTACCTTCTCATTGACAAAAAGGACAAGGAGGGGTGCATCAAAGGTAAGGAAATGGGGCACAAAGCATCCGTTTCAACATGAACTGGAGAATACAGTAAAGCCCCACATGAGCCTGGAATAGAGTACCATCAGGAAAAAGGCTCTTGGTCTTTTGGCTCTGAAACCACCTTCAGCTTTAATGAGAGATGGCCTCCTCTGGTTTGGTATTAATACTCTCTTGGCACTAGTATTTCCCTTACCCTCTGCCAGGATTCTCTGAGGATTGTGATCACACAGAGCTTGTATTTCCATCAATACAAATTCTGCCCTGAACAGTCAGGCTGTGGGTATGGTACCATCTGGCTCTGTGTAAGAAAGTCATACTCTTTACTGTCATGACTTATCTGTAAGCATTTCAGTTCTTCAATAACCCTAACACCAACTACTGACATAAACAGAGGAACAATCATTGGTAGTTTTTAAGTACTGAAAGAGAGAACTCTTGGATGTAGACGTATTTTTTAATGTAGGAGTCACTTTTCCTTGTCTGTTTTTTGGTGTATACCCTAGAATTGCACCTTTAGCAGGAGGGTATTCAGGGGAAGATTGGTAAGTGATGTGCATTGAAACTCATCAAGCAGCTATTTACGAAAAGTGAGGTTGTGATTCAGACTTATGGGTAAAAATAGACAGAAATGAACTGGATCTGTGTCTAATTTGAACCCAGATCTCTAGGAAGGTCATACAAGCAAAGAGCCTGAAGCTCAACTAAGACACTCTGCAGGGCAGGAAGTAACCCTCTGAATTAATGTCTGTGGTGGTGAGCTTGGACCAGGAGTCATCTCTCTTCCTCTCCTTCTAGCTCTGAAGTGGCTCTGGGGAGATGGTGACCATACGGCTGAAATAGATGACATGATGGCAGAGCAAGAAGCCATCCGTGAGGAGAAGGCTAAGAGCATGTGTGATCTTTTTCGTGACAGATCTGTCCGCTGGCAGTTCATCACTCTTTTCCTTGTCTGCTCATGCACGCAGCTAATTGGCTCCAATGTGGTATGTGTGCTACTTTTCTCTGCTTTTACTGCTTATTATAGTCTTACCATGGAAGTCTGGGACCTGGGATAAGTTGAGAACTTTCTTTCAGCAAATGTCATCTGAAAACATCTCTATGAATTACCCTGTTACGATAAGGGAATGGAAGGGGACAAAACTCAAATACCAAACAAGTCAAGAACAGCATAACGCTCTCTGTATCTCTGAACTCCAGAAAGCACTGCCCAAAATTGTTCAGCCATCTCAGTACCAACTGAGTCAGGCTGACAGAGCATTTCCATACTCCTGCATTTTGGGGTTTCTTTCTAAATCCTTTAACTTTGCACTTATTTTTGATTATAGACAATTACAACATCCCAGCAACATGTGTAACAGATACTGGTATATATTCTGTTATACCTTCTTTTTTTCCTGGAAATATATCTAGCTATGTTTCATATCTCTATCTCTGAGGATGGGAGTAGTTATTGTATAAAATGAGCTCATAGTGAAAGCATAAGAGTTCCAAAATCCAGATGAATTTTGCAAATTCAGAAAGACTTCAGGATTAGAAAGACTTCTTTCTACCCTCACTAGTGATGAAGTAACTATACCACAGAGGACCAGCAGAAGCTGGGTATATTAACAGTGGAATTTATTATGCTTTATGAGTGCTTACATCTATCAAAATCTTCAAGATTATGTAGAAAGAGAATTAGACCATTTGCTTATGTATTGTCCACGTTTCTGTATGTTCCTCATCCAAAGTACACAAAACATTAAAACATGTGAAAGATGTCAGATAGGGTTATAACCTGCAACACAAGACAAAGGTAGCGCTAAAAGCAAAAAGAGAAGAACGTTGTATTTGTTACTGAGTTCAAGACAGAGGTGCTTGTAAAAGCTGCTCTGCACAAGTAAGCCTCATGGAAACCCTGAGGATTAGTTACTGAAATGAAGATTTTTTTCTTTTGTTAAGATCTGATTATTTTCTGTCAAAAAAAGCAAAAGCTACTGTAAACATGAGCACGTAATTACAGCCTTCACATCTTTCTGTTCTTCCAGGTTTACTTTTACGCATACAGTGTCTTTATAAAAGCTGGAATCCCCCCTGCTCAAACCCACTATGTCTCCCTTGGAGTTGGGATCACCGAGATCCTCACCACACTGATGTGTGTAAGTGGCCCTTCAGCTGAATTTCATTCTGCTATAATGCATGGTTCACTTCAATCTTTATAACTACTGTAAAGGGAGATTCAAGGGTCAAACGTTCTGCAACAAACCAACTGTAGTATTTGCACTGATCACACAAATCCTCTCCACATACCCTGCAAATGTGGGCATATGCAGTTTATGGGAGGAAAGGTTTTTCTCTCAAAATCGTGATCCAGCCTGAGCCACCTCTGGGAGTCCCAGTTTCCCCCTGTAGGAAAGGCAGATGACAGTCTCTGTGTCTACTTGTTGGTAGGACACTGTCTACTTGTTGGGAGGCTGCAGTATTCATGGCAATTAACACTGCAAGCATCTCCACTGGCTGAGCTCCCGAGCTGTCCTTTGCCACCAGAATGCCACCTCAGATCTCTTCTGCCCAGGCAATGCTCCCTGCAGCTCTGCACCTATCCACCTTCCCTGCCCCAATGCCTGCAGTTCCTGGTCCTGCTCAATCCCCACAGACACCTCCACTCACTCTCCCAGAGGAGGTACTGCATTGCGGTCTCTTTGGAGATTCCTTGCCTGTCTGGTGAAAGCAGCTCACCAGTGCCTGCCCTTAAGGTCTGTGCTGTGTCCTGTGGAGCTGACAGCATGTCCTTCTGGTTGCAGGTTTTCCTGATTGAGCGTGCAGGAAGGAAGACACTGCTGTGGAAAAGCTACACTGTTATGGCCATAGCTTTAGGGCTCCTCACAGTCACGCTTTCACTACAGGTAAGACCCCACTTACTCATTGTAGAGTTGTGTCAGGTCTCGATGTTTTATTTTATGGCATATATCATCACCATTTCCCTCCCCCTAAGTCACTTTTTAGTCAGAGTAGAAGTATTTTTGAGGCTAACCATCATTCTAACAGGGCTGTTCCCACCCATGTACAGGCAGATTAAAGCCAATGGTGTTATACTACCATGTTCACTGCCAAGATTATCTCCTTGTGAAGTTTCTGGAAGTGTAGGAAACAGACGTATATGTAAACATAGACATAGTTAGCAGTGATGAATGTTCCTAATGGAGCTGGATAAATGCGATTTTAATTTCTGATATTATTTGCTTTTCATTTCCTACCACAGGATTCCTTTTCCTGGGTACCATACTGCTCTGTTGTACTCATCTTTATTTTCATCATGACCTTTGGCATTGGGCCAGGTTGGTATTTTCTACTGGAATGGCTTCTTGTACTCATTCCTTCCTTACTTCAGCCTTTAGGAGAGGTCCCAGGTGTAGCTGTTCCACACTTAGTGGGAATCCCTGCTACTGGTTCAGCACAGGGGTAGATATTACCCTCCACACTGTAGTAGGAGGTAAAACTTCATTTCGTATTGCATTCCTACATGCCTTCCTCCTGAAGAGCAGCACCTCAAACACTTCCAGGTCAGTTAAAACCATTAACTTACATGGCAAAAAGTGTGAGTCTTCCAAAATTTCTAAACTTCCTTTTTTCTCCAACATGGTTATTTTTTTTTCAGCTGGAGTATTATGCTCCTTGCCCACAGAAATATTCATTCAGTCATACAGACCAGCTGCTTATGTTTTTAATGGTATTGTGAACTGGATCCAACTTTTCATCCTTGGACTTTTGTTCCCTTTCATTGTGGTAAGTGAAGCAGGGTGTTTTGTTTCAGTTCAGAGGAGATTAGATCTTTCCTGAATCCAGAGCATACTTGTTTTTCAGCACTTCATGCACAGGACAGCCCAAATTAACTGCAGTTCTGATGTCCCTTTCTTCTTACCCAGCTGTCTAGCGAAAGCGCTAGACAAACTCCAGATGCTGCTAACACTATATACACAGTTAGAGTGTGACACTGACAAACACTGCAGCAATGACAGAAGCAATAACAACTGTCCAAGTCATTTGAATGTCATGAGGGGTTCCCTTCTTTTTCCCTCCTCTCCTGTGTGTTCATCTCCTTTGGGGTTAATTTGGAAAATGGGCTGTTTCAGAGATGTCTCACTGCACTTGTACATAGCGGGAAACAAAAGCCTTTGCAGTTCTGGACTGTGAAAGGAGGGACAGAACTAATATGCTACCTACCTTCCCCAGTCTAGCACAGCCTAAGGACAGAGCAGACAGAAGAGTAACTGAAGCTCAGCACTTCTCTAGATTAGATTGTCAAGCAATGACATTCAATTTTGGCTAAGCATAGAGCTTTCCTCCTTAAAACAGGAAAGGAGAATTAGTTCATCTTAGCACTGCATGACATTTCGCAGGGGGCAGCAAGCAGGATTTACATAGAGTTCCTGACCAAGTTTTTTAATAAACAGAAAACCAGAAACTCCAGATCATGACAGAAAGAGATCTAGATCAGTTTATAAGAACATATTTTGTCTCTTTCTTTCCTATAGGAAGGTCTTGGTAGTTTCTGTTTCATCATTTTCTTGACATACTGTCTGTCCATGGCTATCTTTGTCTTCCTGGTGATGCCAGAGACCACAGGAAAGACCATGCTGCAGGTCATGGAGGAGTTCAACCGCATGAACTACCGTGGAAAGAAGAAACAGACAATCCTAGAGCAGAGTAACTGCTCAGTCGTGACTGTTACTAGACTTTAATGACAAACTCTCCACTCTAATTACTGTAGTGCCCGGAAGCCTCACTGAAGAAGACAGAATGCATCTCTCCACAAACAGCACAAAAGTGTGTTTTAAAAATAATCACTTGTAGTGCAGGATTAATTTGGTGGCTCTCTCCAACTGCTGGAATAGGAGCTGGATTCAGTCCTCTTCAGAAAAAAATCATACATAGTCTAGAAAGAAATAAGATCTTCGTCACCCCCTGCGAGTTAGCAGCTGTGTAACTGAGATCACAGGATCTCCTACTTTCCTTACCAAAACCAGGACTCCACAGTTACTGGAGGAACTGAGCGTGGAAGGTTCAGATGTACAGCATACTTGTGAAACAGAGAAAAAGAAGACAGAGCTTTCACATTGAAATTATCTGCTCCTATGAACAAGCCAGTGCTGCTGAGCTTTCCAAGAGAAGCAGCTTCAGGCCACATGAAAAGAAGTGTTTAGCTCTTTAATCCGGTGGAAGAAGAGTACCCCGTCTGTCAGCAGGCAGAATTGGTATGCAATGTTTCCCCTTCTTGCAGTTAGACTTGAGAGCAAGTACAAGGTGTGAGGGCAACTACAACTTTCCTGAGGAGCTTATGACCACACTTCTGAGACTTGCATCATGGTCTTCATCCCTTTTAATTTTATTCTTTTTTTTATTTTGAGGAGGGGGAAAGTCATTGCTATGTTTGAAATAAAAATGTGTGAACGAGATAAAAGGTCCTGGTGTAAAGGAGACACTGCTAGAGCAGTATCCAAGCATAATCTGTTGCCTCAAGTCAAACCTCTTGCTTGGTAATCAGGTACATTACCTAGATTTTGGAGATTCTCCTATCGGGACAAACAGGCATTTGCCAGCACTGGAAGAAAGCAAGACATAAAGGAAGTAGAGCTGCAGGAAATCATGTGTGGGCTAATCCAGACTGGGCAAATTCTCCTTCATTATCAATACCTGTGTAGCATGTCTTCAGCCTGGAGCTACTTCATGTCAGTGAGTAGGAGCACTGGGATTCAATGGGATTGTGTTCCCAAGAGTACCGGGTACTGATGAGACAAAAAAGAGTAATGCTCCTCCAGTAGAACTCAGTCTGCACACCTGAGTGTTTACTTCTCTCTCCAGTCCTCTGAATACTCCACATTTTAATGACAAAACATGGTAACAAGGGCTTTGCTTTTTGTATTCATTGCTATAGGATGTGACACATTCTTACTCTTTGTGCTTTACAGTTTACTGATAAGGAAATAAAAAAGCAGTGGGTAAGAAAACACATCATACTGATCATACCTGGATTTGGTTTTCATTGACTGAAGAGTCAGGGACACAGAGCCCATCTTCTGAGACTGTATTGTTGGGGTCAAGGGATATTGTGTCTTTCTTGTTCTGGAAATGAGATTTCCACTACTGACTGTTGCAGACACTGCACAATAAAATTTGCAAAAGGACCTGACCACTGAGTGGTAGTTTCTTTCACAGCCCTAAGCCTATGCAGATAAAACTGCTATTTTATCCCCACATCAATACTGTAGCAGTGCCAAGAGGTAACGCCCAGAGCAGTATACATCACCAACACAGCCATCCTTTCTATGACAATCATCACATTACAAAAGAAAGCTAGACAGCGTTTACAGTTTCAAGCCAGAAAACATGGATTGCACAATGCCCCAGCTGAGCTGACCCACATTTCTGCTTCTGGGCAAAAATACTGGGGGAAAGAAGTTAAAAAAAAAAAACCAAAAAAACAGAGAGAGAGAAGGAAAGGATTAGGTAAAACCTTGATTTTTTTAAAGTCTTTATTTGTTCTAGTCTTTCTCAACCATACTGGTTGCCAGTGAGGAAGTTTTTAGTGTCTTGCAAGACACTAACGGGGTCAGAAGCAGGAAAGTGCAGTAAATCATTAACACTGCCATCAACTAGCATGGATTGGGAATAAAGGTTAAAGAGGCACTTGTGAATCTGCAGCATATCTGGTTGATTTCCAGGATCACACAAACGCAATGCATGACATTGTTGAAACCAAAATCCCTCCAAGCCAAGGGTATCGGGTGAGTTAAGCACTGGGTCTGGAATAAGTATGTTTCTTGTAGAGTTCAAATCCTTGGTGAAAAGACTCTTCTGTCCTCTTCTGTAGGAAAATAAATAAGAACTGTATTATGCACTTAAGTCTTGTTTTTCCCATATTACAGCACTGAACAAAAGGGTGAAGCCAAACAGAAATGAGACAGTAGTGTGAATATGCTGGGAGAAATACAGACCAGAGGAAAAGCACTCTGCAGGGATTGTTTGAACAACCAGATCTTAAAATCTGGCCACAGAGTGGTTCAAAACTCCTTCAGAAAGAAAACGAGCTGCCATGTGTGTCCTTCCTTCCAGCAGCCACGCTTTCCATCCTCAGCTCAAAGAACAGCTCAGCTCCTTTCCTCTCTAGCTCATTCAGGCTCCCTGCTCATGACCCCAACCTAAGGGGCTAGAACCGTGCCGTCAGAGTCTAGCAAAGTGGTTTGCTGTTAGATTGGCAGAACCCCTTTGGAAAGGGAAAAGAAAAATAAAAACAGACTTGCATGAGACAGTGCAGCATGAAAAGGTCTGGAAACAGAGATCTGGCATTCAAATTTGATACAGGAAACAGAAGTTAAAAGGAAAAACAGAGAGAAATGGCAAAAGGGAGGGTTAACTATTTCAAAAGTAGCTTAGTGTGTCCTGGCAGAAAGCAAAAAGTAGCACTGGATTGTTCAAGTATCTCATTTGACCTTTCTGCCACAGGAGCTGGAACAACAAAAGTTTACAAGAGTTCAAAGAGGATCTCAGTAAATGGGTGTAAGGAGCAAATACAAAGACACCATCCTGACCAGCAAAGCCCCTGTGTTGCTCATCACTGGGGCCTGCGGCTCTTTTGCTTTTGCCTAACACTATTATTTGCAACTGACATCTCTGGGATACTCTGCTGGACACCGTTCTGGTCTGACCCTTGAGGATAAAGTGGGGGGTGGTGGTAAGAGAGGACAGGGGACAGCAGTACAATCTGGCTGCAGTCTTCCCTGTGACAGTGGAACCTTTAGCTGAGGAGGGTGCAGTGGCCAGTGTTGAAGTCACTGGAAACTGAGAGGAGGAATTTGTAAGAAACAAGAAAAAAGCTAAATAAAGACAGGGATTTTTGCAGTAGTAATTAAAGAGGAAGATGGATCCTGAAGTGTTTTAGAAGAGGAAGTGATAGCAATTGAGAAGTCTGTGCTGAGAGGCGAAGGAATGAAATGCATGACCACACCTGATGCGGAGGTAATGAAGATTCCAGGAATGATGAAAACGGAGTGGGTGAAAAGATGAATTCTGCTTGAATTATTTCACTGTTCTGATGTGCAGAGACACCCAGGCAGAGGGTCTGGAGAGAGCATTACTTGGACACACAGCATGAGAAAGGCCAAGGCGTGACTCAGCACGCTTGCCCTGTGCTGCAGGGCCCACGGCCCAGGGGACAGCGTGGGGCTGTTGTCAGTCACTGTGCTGTGACAAGCAAACTGAAGGAGGAATGTCAGCGCTTCCACTGTGCTCCTGAGCAAAGCTGTCACTTTCAGAACCATAGTCCCACCTTCCCGCTGCCTCTTTCAGCACTACCTGCAGACAGTTTAATCTCTGCAGTGCAGAGTGAGCTACACTGCATTCAGCGTAGTTCAAAATCTTACATGTAATACATAGGAGCCTGAAGGAAGCAAGAAGTAACTTACACTTTGTAAATAGTCTTTAGCTGATTAAAAATAATTTTCTTAAGGTGAAAAGTACTTCTAAAAATCAGCTCTGAAGCCAGACCACAAGAGCATAGCAGTCTAGCACACAGTAGCCACCTCCGCCGTTACAAAGAGGCAAGAGTGAGGCTTCTGAGCGGTTCTAGAAACAGCGTAACCCTATATAAAGAACTGGGTGTTCACAAGGACCCAGGATGCCAATAGTCAGAGATTCACCAGTCCTGCAACTGGAAAATCATTCAAGTCACTTCAAGCAATTGAAAATGTTGCAGCGTGCAAGAAGAGGCGTTACAGCTCAGCTAATAATACTAATACTCAAAATGCTAAGTGGCTTATCTCTGTAGTAGACTTGAGAAAAGGAAAACACTCAGCCTAAGCTGCATGTCAGAGAGGTGAAGAGGGACTCTGCTATCCTGAAGGAAAGATAGGAACACCATCCAACTCCTCACAGGAACATGCAGTTGCTTTGGCAGTATGAGTGAGGGGGAGTACTCCCAACAGAAGAAGGATAAACATTTACCAGTGTTGTAACCAGCCTGGCATATCTGGGTCTCAGAATAATTAAACCAGCAAAAAAGGGTCACTGCTGGAGGAGGACACAATTAGCTAAAAGCCACAGGGTTAGAATTTAACTTCTGTGACATGATCCCCACTTCTTAGAGTCTACTCATAGAAAACATACCTCTCATCTCACAGACTTGACAAGGGCTCTCAGAGCAGGCAGGTTTCAAGGGCAAATGGCTGGTTTCCTCTCAGACCTGGTGAGTATCTGACTTCTTGTCTTCTAGCCCTACTCACTGACAAGCAGCACTATTGAAAAATTCAAAATGGGGGTGTGTATTTTACAGTAAATCATAGGAACATGAAGACAGAACATCTCACTAATTATCTCCTGGTCTAAAGCCAGGAGGTATCAGGAACTTACAATGTGTTTCATCACCTTTGGCAGGTTCAATACCGGAAGCTATTGCTAATGATTATGGTGCTAGGGATTGGGGGAACGCACCTATCTGGTTTTCAAATGTCTGTCATCAGTTATACATCTCCGGTAAGCAAAGCCTTCATAAGATCACATCTGTAACTGTTTGCCATGGCCTTACTCTTTGAAGATGCTCTAAAAAAATCTGTCAGGTGTTGCTATGTGAGATTATTCCCAGCCCTTTTCAGTGCCATACTGTCCACTGTCAAAGGACAAAAGAGCTTTGCATGATTGTTAGGAGCTGTGCTCCAAAGACAACTTCCCACAGAATTGCATGGAAACAATGTATTGAAACACCCTCCTTAAAGATTATGCCGTGAAGAGAAAAGATACAACTACCTGATTGACTCTCAACCTTCAGTTCAGCCCTTTTCTCTTTATAACCACTACCTGCAATAGGAGCAATTGCCCTTCAACATAATCAAGAAAAGGTCCTACTATTTTGGTGTAGGAGTGCCAGGGTTCAACAGACAAAAGCATATAATTGCATTTTGAAAGATTCTATTGCACTATTAGTCTGTATGGCAGGAAATGTCAATCCTAATTTGCAAACAAATGTCCCATAGTCATGCGTTTACCAATGACTATTATTCACCTGTTTTAAAGTTATAAACATTATGAAGAACTACTGTTTGTGAAAGGCTCTTTTTCTGTCCCAGTACATTCAGAAGTTTATCAACGAAACTTGGCTGGAGCGGTATGGGTCTGTGCTGCAACAGGAGACACTCACATTATTGTGGTCCTTCATCGTGTCTATGTATTGTGTAGGTGGAACGATAGGCTGTCTGTGCAGTGGGTTCCTAACAGCAAAATATGGAAAGTAAGTATATTTCCCAGTAGTAATGGAGGCTGCAACAAGGGAAGCAATTAAAGGTCACTCACCTAATATAACGGATGTCAGAATTCTCACTGCCCCCTTCTGGTGCAGAATTTGCTCCACTCTCTGTGTATAACTGCCCCTAGGTACATTAGAGAGACAGGAATACGCAGTCGTTTCTGATTCCCTTGTCACAGTTTTGGTGCCACACAATTCCTGTATTTTCACTAAAATTTCAGTAAAAACCACATCTCTGAAATGTCTTTATTGGGCAATAATGCCCTCTGGAGCCCAACACCACTGCAATAATGCAATAGAGGATAGATATTCTGTAGGCAAAAGTTTTTCTTTCCTTTTTATTGATCACAGCCTTTTAAAAAAATGTGCAGGTTCATTCCTCTGTAAGAATAATAACAGTTTCAGCAAAGATAAGCAGAAGTCCCTCAGGCCACACTCAGAACCATCTCTTTGACGGTGGCCATAAAGCACAAAGCCAGAACTCTCTGCCTTGAGGTGGATGGAAAGTGAAGTATGTTCTCCATGAAGCTGACTTTGCCCTGTTCTGGGAACAGGTGAAGTGTTTGAGATGGGAGCCTTATCCACAGTAAAGAAGTGAGAAAGACCATTCCTTACCAGTATTTATCCTGCAGGAATTTCCTTCATCCTCATGGTGTGCTCACATAGTGCTAGCATGGAAAAGAGGAACCTGGTTTTTCCTTTTCCATTTCCCTTCAAATACTTTATGCCTTTCCTAATCGGATATGGTTGTCTTGTAAGCATTGGTTTAAACTTGGTCTGTAAATCCAGAGGAGAATAGGCAGACGTTAGTCAAAGATGAAAAAGTAAAACATGGATCACACCCACATGTTGTTTGCTGTTGCAGGAAGAAATGTCTGCTGTTCAACGATGTGGTCCTCATAATAGCCACACTGCATACTGGCTTCAGTAGGAGAGCCAAATCTTTTGAGATGATCCTGATTGGGCGCTTCCTTGAGGGCATCGGTGCTGGTAGGACTCCCCACTACTCCATGTTAGTGTGACTACTTTGGGGTGGATACAGAAATCTTCCTGCTGGGAATACCCAGGCATGAACCCCAGTGGAACAAGGAACAGATTGGGAAAAGGTAAGATAAGCTGTCCTTTGCCTTCAAGAGGTCTTGAGAGAGAGATCTGGTGGATTACTGAAACATCTTGCTCGAAGAAAAAGGTACATTTTCAGCCTATTATTGTGGAGGATATAGAGCAAACAGTTCAGAAGAGAAAGGAAAGAGCTGCCTTCAGGCGAAGGGAAAAATGAAAAGGGACCCTCTCTCTTGCTTTCTATAGCTTTAGCTCTTTTGTGTCTTCTTCATTTCAGGAATACACTTGAGTGCCCACGTTCAATATGCTGGAGAGATCTCACCAAAGAGATTGCGTGGGTTTGTAAATGTGAGCTCCTCTGTGTTTCTTTCATTAGGAAAAGCTGTAGCAAGAATTCTTGGATTAAGGTACTTGTGCTACTCCTCATCCTGTTTTCTTTTTATTTGTCTTCTGCACCATAGGGAAGTGTTGTTTTCCCAGTCCTAGAAATGGTTATGCATTAAGGGTGGGGTTTTACTTTGCTTAAATACAGCCATAATAAAGGATGCATTTGCCTCATACGAGTCACTGAGGTTTATGTGTCACTGCGGGGAGAAAGGCCTTTCTCTTGAGAAAGAATGAATCCATCTCTGGAAGTGCTATCTCTCTGCTGAAGTTAATAGAAAAGATTGTATGCAAACACTCTCAGTAAACTTTTGGGATCTAAAATCCTGCAGATTACTTGATACCCTACTCAGAATTGAAGTATTGCTTCAGAAGGCTGTTGTAGGATACTCACACTCCACTGATCTTTACAAAATAGTCAGATTACAAGAAAAATCTCAGTCCTGCAGTAGGAAGTATGAGCCTGTTTTCCTTTCCCAGCCTAAGCATCTTCTATTTCAATTGATCTTCCCAAGATACGTATGTACATTGTGTCTCTTCAACTAATATAGGATCTAGGACAATACCAAACCAGTTATGCACTGTAATTTTACTGGACTATAAATACACTCTAACATGCTTTCATAGAGATCTTTTAGGAACTGAAGACATGTGGAATGTGCTATTGTCCTTCTCTGGGTTAGTGGCATTGATTCAACTGGTCTTTTTGCCATTCTTTCCTGAATCCCCTCCCTATCTTTTGCTGCAAAAAGGAGACAAACCTGGTTGCTTGAAAGGTAAAATAAAACTTTAGATCCTTACTTTACTAAACCATAACTCTCAGTAAAGTGAAACTAACAGAGGGGGTCAGCTTGTCTAATAGCCAACTACAGATTTCTTGATAATTATATTATTAAATTCCTCCAGACTAAGTGGAGTCATCAGAAATATTTAAGATCTACCCCTAAATGCTACAGCAACTTAAAAGTCATTTCCAGGGAAGTCTCAGCATTTTCCAGTAAACAATATTCTAGTCCTTTGCTCAGGGACTGATGAAGCAAAACACAGACTGAACTGCAAATGTTTAATGTCATTAAAAGTTGAAAAATACAGAACTCTGAGTGGATCAGATGATGAGGAGTTTACTTCATTCTGTCTCTTCTTTAGCCATGAAGCAGCTCTGGGGGGAAGGGAATTATCTCACTGAATTTGATGACATGATGAAGGAAAAGGCTTTAACAAAAGGCACCAAAATCATGAATGTCCTAGAGATGCTGAAAGAACCATCTGTGTATCCGCAGCTGGGCATCATGCTCCTCATTTTACTGAGTCTACAGCTCTGCGGCTTGAGTGCAGTTGAGTATACACTATTTCCGTATTTAGATCTACTACTAAGTTACTGAAGCACCACAATTCCAGCTTCTCATTTTCCTCTGAATCTACATTATTCCCCCTCACACAGAACCCACTGTCTGTGAAGATCTGTGGTATCATCACTAGCGTTCTTCACATTTCCAGGGAGATTCTCAGGTGCAAATACAAGAGACCCAACTCAGCATAAATTCCTGCAAGGGCACTGCTGTGTTCATTCCCCTGGTGATATTACCAAAGATTCTGTAAAAGGGGTTATACATACCCTAAGGCTTGCTACAACCCGGAGATCTCCTTATTTAGACTTCCAGCTCTACTTTCTGACCTCTGCAGTAGTAGATGGCCAGCTATTGCTATTCAATTGTCATTCCATTTGATAAAGGAAATTTATCCTTTAAGTAATTTCCTTTCAGTTGTTTCCACATAAAGGTGGCTGTGCCCAGTACAGCCCAAGCCAAGAGTCATTCCCCTGCTTGTCATTCTTCTCACTCACCTATGGGTCTTTCTCCAGAAACATTGCACTCTGCTGGAGCTTGCTCATTACAGTTGCCAGCACTGTGCGCAGAGGAGGCACCTCTGTGTTGGTTGGGCTTTTTTTCCCTTCACCTTTCAAATACCTTTTCTTCACCTCCACTGCCTTTTTGATTTTTTACATCTCAGGCAGGTCTGTTCCCTCCGCTGAGCCCCAACAATGTACTGTTGTTTTTGCAGTGATGACAAGTCTTGTACTAAATGATGCTGCAAGCACGTAACATACATCTATTGACTATGCTTCATTTTGGAATTGTTTCTTTTTTCCCAGATCACATTTTACACCTCAGAAATTTTTCAGACAGCCAACCTGCAGGAAAGCATAATCCCATATGTATCTCTGGGAGTTTCAGTTTCTGAGGTCATCTCTCTCATCTTCTGTGTAAGTCAGACCTCTCTGGGGCTTGAAGAGTTAAAGTACATGTGAGTTGACTCTATTCTTCATTAAAGAAAATGAATCTTTGCCTTATGAACTGAAGAATTTTTCTGTGATACTGCATAAACCAGTGATTGTTACCATTCATTCCAGATTTTGCCCCACCTTTTACATATTTCTTTCCATCTTCACTCTCCATCATCTCTTTGTCATTTAGATACAAATGAAATATAATTTAAACAAAAATATGTGTACTTGTTTCCACATATTTGTGTGTATCTATCTATCTGAATGGAGTCATGCTTCCACTGAATACACTATTTATGAAGAAGTAACTGCAGTGCTGGACAGCGGTGGTAATTCATAGCATTAGAGAGGCTGGAAGGAATTCAACGAAATAACAAACATTGCATCAATAAGATTTGTATTCTGTAAAGTAAAAAAGAACTCAGGAAGAATGCTTGAGCTGTTGGATGCCTGATAGCTGGATTTTGCCATGCTGCCAGTGAGATGCAAGTTTTTCTACTCCTCAGAGCTCCATTATCGATCGCTTTGGACGCCGGATACTCCTGTGGGGTGGTTACTTGCTTATGGCACTGATACTCACGTTGCTTGAAATAAGCCTTCTGCTGAGCGTAAGTAAATGTCTCTCTGGGAGTGGAGCTGTGTCAGAACTCTTTGTGCAGGGCAGCATAGTCATCCTTAGCTTTCATGTCCAAAATAGCAGGTCAGGATATCTTACAAACTCAGCCTCTCTGCAAGGGTTTTGTGGACCTGCATTGTAGTTCATCTTTTTTACTCAGGCTTTCAAACAGACAGTGAGAAACATTTAGTAGAGCTGTTGGCCTGGAAGAGCTTTCCTCCAGCTCTGATCTCTCCAAATCTCTCATGTCTTGTTCTGCTGTCTTTTAAATCCCTAGATGAGCATCCGTGCTACCACCCTTCCCATTTGCTATCCCATGCCTCCTGCAGCAGAAGCAGTGTGTACTGACACTTCCAAACCCCACTAATTTCCACCCTTGATACAAGTGATCCCTCTACATACTGCAGGTTACTAGCTACTTCTAGTTGGGATGGTGGAAAGCAGTGAGGAACCCAGTGTCAAGGCTCCAGTAACACCACTGTTTGCACTGCACTGCAGCTGTGGTCTCAGCCCATATACTTTCAACTTCTTTCTGCTTCACAGATATCTTCTGGTTCACAAGAGACTTAAACGTTTCTCTGAGGTTGTGTAATTCAGTAAGATAATCGGGTTGAATCACTAACAATTCTCCCCACATTATAATTAGCTTGGAATTTGTTACTTCTTTTTCAGACCAGGGTGCAGTTCAGCTCACCTCTGTAGGTATGACACTGCAGGCTACTTCTGGCATTCTACTGCATTCAGTACAGAAAGATAAGCAGTTCTAGTGAAGCACCTACTACAGAGCTCAGTGTCCTGGGCTTTTACATACATAATTGCTTCTCCTGTATGTTTGGATCAGCCATGCTACAGCTATAATACTAATTTTCATTCACTTCCATCCTTTTGCCTTTGTCCAGGATCAGTTCCTCTGGATGCGGTACTGCAGTGTTATTCTTATCTTTTTGTTCATCATTGCCTACGGATTAGGACCAGGTGAGTACAACAATAAAAGCAACAACCTTGGATCGCATGGATAAGCACAAGCCATGAATGTATGGAAGTAGAACTAGACTGTGTGAATGTACCTTTGAAAATCAACAGCTTAGCTTGCACTGAAATGGTGGGAGTTCCAATTTTTGATGAATTTGTGACCCAAGAAACAATTTCCTTAACAAATCGTTTTAAGTTACTCAGACCCTGAGGGATCAGAACTCCATTTCCTCTCACTGAATTACAGGTCCAAGCCAAAAAAAACCCAACCCTGTTGATCAATCAACTAAGACTTATGTTAGAGGGTGTCAATGCTGTTCAGTGCACACAGGCTCGACTGCTCCATCCTCTGTCTTTGCCTATGGCAGAAACAGACTCCTCTAAAGTGTCAGAATTTTCTCAGCTTACCTGTAAAATTCTACATTGCTAAAGAACAACACCTGATAGCACACACAGTCTCTGTTAGCACTGCTCAGTCCTTTCTCATCCCCTGATAATGACACTCTGAATCACATATATCAGTAAATGCCAGATCCAAACTTACAGCTCTCTGCTAGGACCTCACTCACATAAGACCAATATCTACCCTGAAAGGTCCCTGATTAAACACAGCTTTAAGTTATTTCAGTCTCCAAATTGAAATGGCAGCCTTTATTATAAAAAAAAAAAACCTTTTAATTAAGCCTTTATTATTGTTAAGACTTTATTATTATTGTATTATTATCTATGAGGACCATGAACATCTTGAAAACCTAACAGAATTCCCATGATAGCAGAATCCAGGTGTCTCCTACAGGCAATGAAGTGAATAGGCCATGAGGGCCATTCATCTCTATATTTTATGCACGTTAGGTGGATAGATACTGCACTTCAGGTGTACCTGTCTCTCTCCATGGACCACCAGAGAAGTCTGTAGGTGAATTCAGATAGAGATGGCTGTGCTGCCCAAATGTAGATGATCTCACAGTAGTCTGACTTACTGGGGCTGTGTTTGACCAGTGACACCAGCTCATTCACTTTGAGGAAAATGGTTAAATGCAACAATGCTTCTATTGCTTTTTTATGTTTTTCCTCAGCTGGAGCCATCACATCTGTCATGAATGAAATCTTCACCCTTTCAACAAGGTCCTCTGCTTTTGTAATCGGTGGAATCATCATCTGGCTAGGCCTCACTTTCACAGGAATGATTTTCCCCTTTGCTGTCGTATGTAATTTGATTCAAATATTCTTTTTGACTTTATCATTTAAACTGGTTTTCTAGGCTGCTCTGGACAGGGAGTAGGATGAAATGCCTTGTAGATGATCAAAGCTGTGAACCTCTTATTTCTACTCGTATAAGGAGGACATCTAGGTCAAACACTTCCCTCAACTTCAGACATCATCTGCTGTCTCAAGACTGGATTAAAAAGATAAATACTCCTTTTGTAAAACCAAGTTATTCCTCATTTCACAGGGGCAAAACAACAGTGTTTAAGAATCTTTAGAGGCAAAGTGTTGTCAGGGAAATCACTCATCTTGTTCTATTTTTATCTCTAGATGTTCCTTGGTCCTTTTTGCTTCCTCATCTTTATTGCTGTCCTGGTCATTTCAGCAGCTCTCATCTACCTGTTCCTCCCAGAAACAAAAGGGAAATCAACCTCTGAAATCACAGAGGAATTCAAAATGTGCCAGGTTAAGAAGAAACGTCATTGGACTGTGGAGAAGAATGCTACTGAAGAGAAGACATTCTGCACCAAGCTCTGATAGGCCACCAAGAAACTCCCACTGACAAAAAGCTCTGTCTCAAAATCAAACTGAAAACTAAACCTTAACATGGACTTTTCTCAATAAAATGCAATGCAAAATGTAATCCAGAGATATCTTGTCATTAATCCAAGTAGTCTTATTTTAAATTTATCTTTATCTTTACTTTTATGGTGAGAGACAATGGCTCCTTCCTAGAACAGCTAGGAATAGGCAGGAAGACCTTAATAACTACAGACACTTCTCAGAACTGGCACATGGAAAACGTTCTCAAGTGTGACACATCAATTTTATTTCAAGTCTTTCTCCTATGCTGTCATTTTGAAGAAGAGGATTTGTCTCTGTCTTACTTTGTAAGAAAGCTTTGCTCAGAATTAGGAGCAGGATGAAGAGAAGACAAAATATATATATAGTTCTTGAAAATTATTATCATGTGATCTCCTTATGATATCACACTGTAAAGGACCTTGATCATGAACACTGCACATGAACAAATACCAGGTAGAATAACAAAGAGAACTCAATTTTGTTCTATTTTCTTGAGCTTACATCAAGTATCTGTATGACCTGATTGTCTCTATAATGGCTGTCAGAGATCAGCCCTGATCCTTGGGTTGGTACCTGCATCCTCTGGAGAAAACTGACTGCACATTCCATGCATATCAGTTGTAGCAAAATCTGGAGGAAGTTTTTGTAGTGTAAGTGGTGCTCTCAACCTTATTCTGGATACCTGATGAATGGTACAAGTATAACAAACAGAGGCAGCGCTGAGAGCTACAGCCCTGGAGTGAAACAGGAAGAGAGACACTTCCAGAGAGTACCAAGAGAGTACAGAGAGCAGACACTTTGGAAATTCAGTCCATTTTATAAATAAGTAACTGCTAAAATAAATTAAAAAAGCAGAAGCTGTGACAGACAATGTGTTCTGGCTGTGTAATGGCCTAGGACACATTGCACTCCACCAGTGCCACATCAGCTTACAATACTACACTTTTACCACTGCTATACTCCACAGCACCCATGTACTGCTGCTTTTCAAGAGCTGTCAACCCTGTTGACCACTGCACCATTTAGGCACTCCCCTCCCAAAACTCTCCTACCTTTGTACATATGTGCCTGCCAGGGCACAATATCTCTTGGTTGTTTTCCCATTTCCCATCACAGTTACAAATGCCATACCCATGCCTCCAGTTTAGTAGGACTGTAAGTTCTATCTTTCTGCAGTTTAACCATTCATATTGATTAACCTTGTGCTGGAGCTCTGAAACAGGGAAGGTGTTAGGGATTTTTCTATTTAAAAATGTCAAATAATGTGCTTGCTTCTTCTAAAGAAATAGCCACAGAAGCAGCTCTGAAATTAAAATGCCAGTGTGTGTCCAGCAACTGGAACCTGGGTTCATTTTATATTTGATCTAGTTTCACTCTCTGAATCAAAATATGGAGCACTCACACTGCCCAATATTTCCATTCAGAGACCTCTCCCATTGAGTCATTGACATATTTAATCCATCCATCCTAAACACTGACCAATTGCTGTAAAAACCATAAATCAATAGAAATCATATGAAGTAAACATTAACCTCAGAGTAGATGGTTACTTAAGCAGAAGGTGCAGGAAAGTCATGAGATTTTCTCCTGGCCATCAACTGGCTGCTGATTTGTCTTTGGATTTTTTTGCCTGTCCTTCTACCACTCTTTATTTGGAAAACTGGCGTTCACTATCTACCTACCTACCTAACAGAAAAAGAGAGCTTCACTGAGCTGACAAAGTGCTGTGTAAATGCATCATGTTATTAAACAAGTTCTGAATTATGGACATCTATTCTGCAATAACACAACGCTGGGACAGACTGCCTTGTCTATGTTGTTGTTGACCTGCCTACAACAGTTCCTGTGCCCTCCCCATATATTTGATTTCAAAATGACTGGTGCTCAGGTGCTGCTTGTATACAGGAGGAAACTCATGCTTTTTGTTGCCACCATGTCCTCTTCCCCCATCCCCTCTGTAGCAGTGCTCCCATACAGCTTGCAGCTTCCCTGACAACGTTGTAAAAGGGAATTTCTAATGCTTGAGTTGCCTGTTGGAAAATGAGGCCAGAACGAGACCGAACAGAGCACAGATAGAGCATTTCTCTTCTTCCATGTTGCTCTTTCCCAGTTGGCACAGATTTCACAAGATGGTGCACTTGCACCAGTGCTGCACTTGCAGTAGTACTCAACTGTGCTGAAAGGACATTAAAGCCACAGAGCTTTAGCTAAGTAAACAGACATATGGAGAAACAGGATCAGTGCTCGCTATTGGCACTGTACCAGATCAATAGTGTGTTCTGTTGTGGTAACTTCCACTTTTCACTTGTCAGTTCCTTCTCTCTGATTTTACTTTCCTCTTTCTCTTTTTCATATCTTCTTACCACAAGTTCCAACCTTCCTGCACATGCTGAAGAGATAATTTTCTCTTGTAACGTTGGTCAGCGTCCCTTTGTCTTTGCTGGTGCTTTTGAAGGAACTGGCCTCAGCAGAAGCACAGCTGGAACACTGCAGAGGGATGGTTCATCCCTGTCACCCAGCACCATGTCAGGTTTAAAAGCACAAGCCTCGGATCCCTTTGTTCCTCTCTTAAGAAGTCCAGCCATGCTGCCTCTGATACAGCTCCAGCGTCTCCTGCAAGAAGTCAGTCCTCCACAGGTAGTCTTGCTGGGCACCTTCACTCCTTCATGGCTTTAACAAACCTTTCCGTCTCAAGCATTCAACTTCCCAGGCTGCAAAAATCCAACGTGCCAAACTTCAAGAGGCCTGTTCTCCCAAATGCTTACTATAGCTGCACCTCTTACAGGTACTGATGAACCAGAGAGCATATGATTAACCTGACACTATTAAGGTTTGCGCATTGTTTTAACCCCATGCCAAGGCCTCTCTTTCTCATACTTCTCCAAGCAACATTCCACATTTTTTCGACTCCTCACCCTCCCCATCTTTTACTCAAAAGGAGAGATAAAACAACTAAACTAAGCTTTTTTCTTTTAGCTTTCTCTTCTTTGTACTACTGCTTCAGCACCACTGCTGTGACTGACATCTTTAAAAAGAAGTTAGAAATTCAGGTGTCATTTGGCCTCTTATTTCGGTATTCACTTATATTATTATATTCACTTATTTCAGTACAGGCCAAACTCACTGTTAGGAGGCTGCATTTGTCATCTGACAGAACTGAATACAAGCAGTGGCATTACCATTAGCGTGTCAGTTATGCTTGTACCTGCCTAAAGGTGGTTATGTTCTGTAAATATTATGGCTTTGGTAGCTGTTGTCAGATGAGCTAACAAAACTGGCTAGAAGGCAGCTTATCCTGTATTTTTGTCTCTTTTCTTGGGCCTGCCTGGAAACAGTGGGGCTAAAATAGCTCTAGAAATAGTGAAAGAGAAAAGAAAAAGCTTGATGTGAATTCCCTCATCTCTCTCAGGAAGTTCACCAGCATGAACACCTCAATTTTCACTTCTGTAGGTACAACACTAAATGATGATGAGAGGTGTATCTCTTCTTTTTCTGTACCACAGATGACTTGCAGGAGATGATATCCAGGAAGGAAAGTAAAATTATAGCAGTTTCTTGCCATTAAAAGCTTTTAAATAGCCATTTTCTACTTCAAACCCATTCTTGAAATGAAGTATGCTCTCAACAATCAGCAAACAGGACAAGCCACGGGTAGAAATGCACCCCCAGTTGCTTGCTAACCAGTGCTGCAATTAGAGGTGGTATCACACATGCAGTCCATTGTTCCCAATGCAAGTTTTTTGTTCCATTGTGTTTTCTGACATAACCCCATAATCTGAGAAAAATATATAGTAAAAAGGGATCATTAACATTTTGAAACAATAAATGGTCAATAATTATGCTATTGACTAATTTTTGTACAATCCAACTGTTACAATCACTGATGTTAGAGAGCAAATACTTAAAAAATGCCAAATCATTCTAAATGCTATTGCAAGCCAGGATAAACAGCAGTTGCTATGCAGCTATATAGGCAATAGTTGGAATTACACAACCATTACACAAGGTTTTATTATTAACATGATTTTTTCTCATTTCTTAAGACTCATAGTATTTGCAGTAAACCCTCTGTAAATAATTGCATTCTGTGTTATAAGATGCAAGTCCTGAGGATGAGCTTGAGCATTTATTGACAGCTTCAGTACAACCCCACTGCCCCACCTGCTCTGTCCCCAAGCCTTGGGGGCAGAAGAAAGTCCTCTGGCATGAGTAAGAGCAAGCAGAAGCCTCTGAAAGCAAGAACAGCTCAGAGCATCAACCACACATGACATCTCTGGGCAAATCTCCTTCTTTTAAGTGCTGTCTCTAGCAGAAGCCATGTAGAACTACAGTTTGAGCTTCACCTCACAAGAGAGGAACCACTGGGAACCAAAGGTGACGTTTTCAGAGGCTGCAACACTGATTTTGGAGTTATTCTGTGTGAAAGCTGAAACCTGAGGGATTAAGATCCCAGTTGTCTCATCCTAACTCATTAAGGAATTTGTATGTTCTTTGACTACTGTCATGAGTAAGTGGGTCTTAGTTACTGGCTGCTCCAAGCAGACCCTCCAGGACCAGATCCTCTATTCCAAAAGCCCCCACCAGGGCACAGTATCTCTTACTGCATTTTCAACACACCTGCCTGACAAACATCCTCATAAGCACCAGAGAAGAAACACCCATCCTCAATACAGTCTATCTGGTACATAACCCCATGACAGCAGAATCAGGCTTAAAAATTTGTCTCATTTTCATCTAATAAATTATATTTACTATGCTAATTAATCTGAAACAGAACAAGACATATCTTACTTAATAATAAATAGCAGTACCTAACCCTTGTGCCAGCTGTTTTTTGCTTTGTGCAGGTTATGGCAGGTACACTCCTTGGTCTGCACCATAGTATTTTACTGTTCCTGGAAAACTGTTTCGATTTTTTTGCCTGGATTGTTCTCCTTTCGCTTTCCAAAAACCTCACTACCCCCCAGCTGCAAACTTCCTGCCTTTGGAAACTTTCCCCCTAGTTGACTAGATGCAATTATTTCCCAGAATGTTTAATCCATCGGCATTAACTTTGGCCAGTTGGAGAAAAAGTAAGTGACTGAAGAGGAAATAGTAAAACTTTAACTCTGGTCCCTGAAGCCAAACGTCCACTGCCACACCAGCAGGCAGGAGGCAGACGCGGGAGCTTGCGATGACAAAGACACATCACACACTGGACAACCAGCCCCTAGACAGAGATGACCGGCTTCCTATCAGACCTGGTAAGTGCTTGATGGGGGATTTACAGATATACAATATGTGGGACATTTTTGTACACTACTGGTGTTTCAAGGAAATCAAAATCAGTATTTCAGTAAAACCAACAAGGCTCCTATTCACTAAAATCATCTTGGAAGTGGTTCTGCCCACTGTTTTGAGGTATTAATGCATTCCATATGCTCTGCCGTCCATCTTTGTCATATTTTCACCAATATTTTAATGTTTCTTAAATGTTTTCATTCACTGGAAAATCTTTGCTTACCTTCAAACACAATTTGCTTTGCTTATCTGCTGAAAAAAAAAATTTGTAAGGTATGGCGTGAATTATTTAGCCCAGGAGATGGCAGGCAGAGGTTTTGAAAGGCAGGAAACTGGACAGGATATCTGCAGCTGGGGCATCTTAACAGGGATGTTTGTGGGAGTCTGTAACATTTATATCCTGACTGGGACTGAGTCTTGAATCAGTCACTGCCTCAGACATCACTGAGGCACTTCCAAGTAGGATAAAGTCTCTTTGAGAAAGAACTCTCAGCTCCTGCTGGGCACACTTAACCTCTCGAGCAGGAAAGAGGAATACAGCTCCTCTGAAAGGCAGACCATTTTTCATTCATTCACAGCATATTCACCACGTGCTGCTGCAAAGCTGCTGCAGGGTAAACCTAAGAGCAGTACTGGATGTGCATTCTCAGATCTGTAATCAACCAGAAAAAGAAAACTAAAGTGGGATGCCTGTTCTCAAAGCTTCCAAAACAGTAACATGACCATGCGGCTTGAGACAGGCAAGTGGGGCAAGAGTTCAGAACTGATGACAGCTTTGACACAAAACTTGAATAAACACTGCCCACTATTTAAGTGCCTGAAGAGTATCCAGCACAGCAGCTACTGTCTCAGGTAAGGCAAAAAAAGTCTGGGTACAGATGGTCACTGCTGTGGGCACAGATAGCCTGGCCACTATCCAGATAGCAGAGAGGAAATAAGACTTCCCTCCCCAAAAGCACTCTCAAGTGTATTAGCCCTGAAGTGTGGAATGACCTGGCTACTCTGTTGACTAATGATAGAGGAGAGGAGGGAAATGTAATGGTTTCCATAGCTAAAGGCTGCATTTCCTTGAATTGGATGTTGGGAAATCACAGAGGGATGTATGCCTCACATCCGGACAAGCAGAGAGAACTTTCCTACCTGCAAGCCCCTTGAGCAAATGAGGTGATGCTGGAGAGTGAGATACATTGCAAGAACAGCTTGATGTAGCTGCAAGCTTAAAATTTTGTCCTATCCCTGCAGGTACAGTACCAGGGGCTCTTTCAGATGCTCACCATCCTTGGGATCGGGGGGACATTCCAAATTGGCTTTCAAATTTCTACAATCACCTACGTGTCTCAGGTAGGCAAAAAAGCACATGGCACACTGGTTAACAACAGTTCTGAGTCTACATTTCTGTTTGAGGATGCTCCTCTCTGGCAGTCAGCAAGAGTTAAATCATAGTATTCTTCTCTCATTCTTCATTCCCATTGCTATATTATTGTGTAAAGCAGAACATATCAAACTGCTGAAGATAGGAAAAAAGAGACATCTGTGAGTTGCTGTTAATACAACTATTCCTCAGAAGGCACATACTGACTGAGGTGGCATCTGCCTTCCCTATAAACCTGCAGCACATCTGTATTTTACACACAGGTATAGACCTACTTCAGTGGCTCCATTTGATAATGTTACAGTTACCCATCTTCACAGACAAACACAACAGGTCGAGTGAATCATGTTCTAGAAAAGTGCCTGCTTCTCTCCGCTGAACGCAGATAGAACTACCTTTTGAGACACTGGGGTCTAGAGGGGAGACATTATTATGTTGTAGAGATCACCTTATGGGAAAAGTGCTATTTTCAGGCTTCAGAGCACTAAGTTCAGACTGAGAAAGTATTTAGAAACTGCACTGAACAGTCACTGTGCAACCTGCTATTATTGGCACGTACGTGAGAGCAAGCCCATCATACATCTGCAGAGTTTACAGGGCTGTTCACACTGTTCTTCAGTACAAGTCTGTGTCTCAGCTTGTCAGATTTCAAGGACAAAAACACCCAAAGAATTAACTTCTTTTCATGGCAAAATTAACACAGCATACTCCATTACACTATGTCTATTAGCTATGCTTTTAGAGTCTATATGAAAGATTACTTTAGCTGAAGCAACAAAATGGTGTTCTAAATATAATCCATGCACTGGAGTCACAGGTATAGCTAATGAAAATTCCTTTTTGTGCCTCAGCATGTTAAGGCTTTCATTAATGAAACTTGGCTGGAGCGATATGGCTACCCCATCCATCAGGATAACCTCTTGTTCCTGTGGTCTATCACCGTGTCCATCTATGGTATAGGAGGTCTCTTGGGTTCTTCGGGAACTAGATACCTGACGGTCAAGTATGGAAAGTATGTATGTTTAAAGACAATTTGTCAATTGAATCTTGCTTAAGGAAACAGCAGTTGAGGTTTTAACATGAGACAGACTGTTGGGCTTAGACATGCCCATAGACATGCAGCAGCTTTAGCAGTGGTGTCAAACAGACTTCGATGCTTGTCCTGTGGCATGGGCTAATCAGCTGCTGCCAGCCTGTCACACCAGACACAGTTACTCAGGTTGGGTTAGTCTCTGCACGGAGGAAAGGCAGCCCCCTGGCTGAAGACAGAAGATAACAGAAGCATTGAGATGCTCCTAATTGCTATATAAATGTGTTCCATGATGGATTTTCACGTGCAGAAAAGCTTTAAGATTTTTCTCGGTTACAAAACCTAGAAGCATTCACAAGCTCCCAGGTCTAGCCATGTACCAAGGCACACTGTGAGTCTACAGTATCTAGTGCCAGTAGTGTGGATGGGCTTATTTTGTCCTGGACCACACAAGCCACAAAATTAGCAAGACTATTTCACCCAAGACATCCTATATGCCAGGAGCTTAAATGCAATTTCCCTTCTGATTCATGAAAACTCTTTTTTCTTTCTTGCACTTACAGAAAGAAATGCCTCCTGGGCACCAACGTACTCATGATAATGGCAGCATCTATCATGGGCTGCAGTAAAATAGTCCAGTCCTTTGAGATGATTCTCATTGGACGCTTCCTGTGTGGAGTAAGTGCAGGTAGGTGATTTCTCCCACAGGTCAGCAGGTCATTTTACATCTTTATTCAGAGTAAATGATAACCCTGCACTAAGAACATAAAATTTTAAAGCCAGTGACCCCTTGGCAGAAGATCTTCTATAACACCCAGGAATGGTATAATTACTACTAATTTCACTAATACTAAATGAATTTCAGCTTTTTCCGGTGTATAAATATTCAGAACTATCAGGAAGGTTTTCATACAATATGAAACAAAGGGTTTTTTTTTTACTGATGGAGAAATATGTACAATATTATCTGAATTTTAGTTAACAGTCCTGAATTATATGTATATGGTTTAAATCTGATATTCCCATAACGCTCCAGAGAATCAGCCTGTTCAAGGCTACAGACATTCAATTTTGAGTCTAACATATATCAGGAATGTTCTACAAGGGTATTCAACCTGCTTCAAAGCAGTAATTCCTTGTGGTTAGTACAAAAAGCTGGGCATAATCAAGCAAAATAACTCCTGCTAGGAATTAACTCCACATACAGCGAAACACATACCCTGTGCCAGTATCAGTATGACTTGTATTTGTCTCCTTCACAAAAATACACTTTCCCATTGAGTTTGGATATTCACAGGGGGGCCTATTTTAACCTATTTCAGTAGAAATTAATGTCTATTTTTCAAATAACCATATTTCGTACATTGTTTCTCTGACATACAGCTGTATTGAAGAACCACAGTTGTATTTTGAGAGCTACTCACACACAGCAGCCCTGCTATGGTCCAGGATCTGTATGGTGCCTCATGCAAAAACTTCATTTTTGTTAAAGGGATTGGACATCTGCATTGCTTTGCCATGAGATAAAGCCAGGAGAACATGTTGCCTTCAAAACAGATAAAAGGGGCTGTGACCACCGTATTAGGAAAAAGCTCTTGTTCCCAGACTAGTTTTCAGCGTGTCTGAGTTATTAAGTACTTCACATACAGTGCGAAACACCAGCTCTGCCTGAAACCATCAGAATTATTGCTGGACAGTGGGAAAGGAATACTTGAGTCCCCCCTAAATCATGTACAAATCAATGTTGAGTATAGCACTGCATATTTTAATCTGCTATGGATCTACCTTACAGCTATTCTACAGCATTATGTCAGAAAAGATTGAGATGATGTGGGTTAACAACAAGCATATTAAATATTACTACAGGGTGTTCAGTTATTTAGCACTTGCATACTCTGCCCTCTTTAAAATATGCTGAGTATTACGAGAGATACTATGCTGATAGTTTACCCTAAAATGAAAACCGTCTATTTCTTCAGATCAGAAATCTACTCTATGCAAAGAGGGCCAAATACTTTTGCAGAAAGGGACAGAAAATCTAGTACTGAAAATCTCACATGTGGGTTGAGGTATGAGAAACACTTCAGTGCATGAGGCAGCTATATTCTGTATTACTTCATTATTTACATGCAATTTTGTTTTGAGTGGTTGTGAATGTCTTCTTTCTTCTCTCCCACAATTCTCTCCTCATCCCAAGGTCTTTGTGTTCCTCTACATCATCAATATGTTGGAGAAATTTCCCCTAAGAAGCTACGTGGATTTGCAAACTCTACTTCCTCTTTCTTTTGGTCTCTGGGAAAAGCCATAGGGCAGATTTCAGGACAAAGGTAGAATACAATTGATTTTGCATCCACTTAATTTCTGGATCCCCTCTACCTTTTGCTTTTTCCTCTGCTTTTCCACCCATTCCTTTCCTCAAAACCAATGCAATGAACTTACATTCCCACCAGGGAGCTACTAGGCAGCCAGTACTTATGGCCCATGCTGATGGCTTCCTGTGGATTCCCAGCACTGGTCCAGTTGGTCACTCTGCCCTTCTTCCCTGAGTCCCCAGCATATCTTCTCATGCATAAAGGAGACCAAGAAGGCTGCAGAAAAGGTAACCAAGGGCTCCAGTTCCTCACTTGACTTTCAATTGTTTTGTGATGCTTGCTCTCCCCGTCCAGAAAAAAATAAACAGGGCAAAGTTTCTCCCTGCTCATTTCCAAGACAACTCTGTGGACACCTACTAAGTGTATTTTTGTTATAGTCCCTGCATAGAACATGAAACTACTTCCTTCTACAGTTCTGTATTGCAAAACCTTGGGCATTCAGCTGACACAGCCTGTGCTGTCAGTCTGATGACAAATTATGATAAATGACAGATGACAAATGTCTGTTTGCCCTGAAGAGCTTCACAGAGCACCCCTTAGCTCTGGTTGTTTGCTGTGTACGATGTTCGCGACCTGAGAGGAAGAGGAAGGGTGAAAACTGGACCCCTGGGCAAGGAGGGAGTCATTGTGCACCTCACTAGGCCCCTCTGTCACAACAGGTCCCTCTGTGCAGGAGTGGATCAGGGCTGTGGAAGACCCTACAGGGCTTCTCTGCTTCACACCATAGCCATTCGGTGCTGCCAGACTCTTGAATCACCTACTCACCAAATTCCTTAGGCAGCAAACAACAGAGACGAATTAACATGGCAGATCTCGCTCTCCTTCTCCTCCACAGCCATAAGGCAGCTTTGGGGTGAAGGCCATCACCAAGCAGACATTGATGACTTCATGAAAGAGAAGGCAACAATGAAAAACACCAAGATCTTGAGTGTCCTGGAGCTAATGAAAGAACCAGCTTTCCGTTGGCAGCTGTACATGATAGTTGTTCTGACCACCACAGTTCAGCTATGTGGCATCAATGCAGTTGAGTGTATTTCCCCCTTAAAGTCTCGAAACATCTATTGACCTAAAGGAAACATCAGGCTCCTCACGACTCCATCACCCACACTCTTCTTCTTGAGAATATCCTACAGTTATGGTTTTGGATGGGCTCCAGAACAGACAATACATCTGGCTGCTTCTGAAAGCTCCTGAAAGAGGACTCTGCAAACCTAAGTACACTGCAGTAGCTGCAGATCCTTCTAGCCCATCTTTATCAAATGAATTAATTGATTTCATTTTTAATGGTTTTGTCTGCCAATAAAGTGAATACTATCAAAAAGCGTGCAGAACTCTAGATTCAGAGTGCAGAGATCAAGATTCCAAAGTGGAGCTGCACGCTGCTTGTTTAGCAGCTCCTGTCCAGGGCAGTGTCACACAGGTACGGGTAAGAAATCAATCAATTTCTTCTCTTACTATTTTATGGGGTTTTCTTCCAGATTTATTTTTATACTTTTGAAGTCCTCCAGGCAGCTGGCTTTGATGAAAGAATGATCTCCTATATGACCCTCTCTGTTGGACTCTCTGAACTTGTAGCTACTGCAATCTGTGTAAGTCACATTACTTCGGAAATGGGACACAAGTTGCTCTTCTTTTACTGATACCAGTGTGATTCTGTCCTTCAGAGCTCCATTATTGAACGACTGGGCAGGAAGGTGCTTCTAAGAGGAGGTTATTTTATCATGGGCTCATTGCTAGCTGCTATCACTGTGACTCTCTCACTACAGGTAAGGAAACTTCTCATGGCAGATTATTCTAACTTCTGCTTGCAGGCAGGACTATGTTACTGAGAAAGGAAAGTGAGGCTTAGAAGTGCCAAAATAACTTCTATGTTAACAGCTTACCCTCTGGGAGGGGAATATCCTAAAAATTAAGCTTGCCTATAGCATCAAACCATCTCTCAGCAAGTACTCTCTTGTTATCCTTCCTTCCAGTGTGATCTCACAAGTGCAGCAAGGAGCACATAAAACACTGGGAAACTAGCACTGATTACTGAATTCATCAGACTGCAAGCACCTAACACTGGCCAGCACAAAGCAAAAGACAGTCCCAGGAAAACGGCCCTGTCTAGTAACATGGTTTCTAATGAGTAACAACAAAACCCCAAGCTCTTTGCATCAGTTAATCTGAAATTTAACTTTGCTGCAGAATATACTGGGAATGCACATATCTGTTCACAGACTGGAAACTGGTTCACCTCTGTCATGCTCTGTACATCACCGTAGCTTCTTTGTAAGCAAATCTCTCAGGTTACCAAGTATTCATCCAAGAGCTACTCTATAGCTAGTACTGTAAAACTAGCCTTGAAGCAAGGTGGCAGCAGACTTCCATTTTTGTTTCGTTCATGAAGGATCTCAAACATAGGAGG
The DNA here is from genome assembly GCA_025447955.1 of Psilopsiagon aurifrons. Lineage (NCBI taxonomy): Eukaryota > Metazoa > Chordata > Aves > Psittaciformes > Psittacidae > Psilopsiagon > Psilopsiagon aurifrons. Next base: position 44,510 of record JAOEHY010010417.1, read on the forward strand.
ACGAAATCTTTTTTCCTGAAGCACTAATGTCTCATATATTCAAGCCTAAGATCCAGAAAAGTTCCTTTTCAGTACCAGTTGCTGGACCTATCATTAACAAAAGTGAAAAATGATAGGATTTGGCCTTCTTATCTCTAAGGCTTGGGAAAAGCACTGTGGGGTCAAGAAGAAAGGAAGACAGGGTGGAAAAGTACTATTCAAACTTAACTGAAAGCTTGCAAGCTTAACAGCTGCTCTGCACTAGCAAACCTGTTTCTCTGCTCACCTAACAAAAACCACTGCTCCATCCACACAAAAATGCACTCCCATTTCTCTGCCAATTCCCACACATTGTATGTTTTCTCTTGTGGTTACAGTGGTGGAAAACAAGCCGCATTTCTCACCTATTAACAGATTTCACTCAGAAGTTTGTTATGTTTTGGATTTTTTCCCCAGGACTGGTATTTCTGGATGCCATACTGCAGCCTTTGTCTGATTATCTCATTCGCAATTGTCTTTGGAGTTGGGCCAGGTAAGTGCTCATTCCGAAGAAATAAAGGAATAGAGTCATGGGAGTTATTAATATGGCTAGAAAAATCTTGCATAATATTGCATAATGTTTAGCATAAGTAAATTAAAACCTCCTCTTGTAGTCATTTAAACATTATGGGTCCAATTATTGGCAATAAATATCAATGCCATCAGATTTGGGTTTTGCTAACAAGAGGAAAAGAACACAGCAGAAAGCACTCACTGGAAAAATACAGCAAAAAAATGAGCAAAAGCAGATGTGTTTGTTTGGGGTCTTTTAATACTCAGAAAAAAGAAAGAGAAAAAGAAAAGCAAGAGTTCTTTAAAATCCAATGTTCTATAATATTACAACTTGCCCCACATATTCAGCAGCGCAGTTCCTGCTCCTCTTTAAAGATATTATTAAAAGCCTATTCATTTTCAAGATATTTCCCTTCCTGTATGGCAGGGTTGAATTCTTTTCTTAACTGAAAGCTGCCAATGTCCTGTGACTCCAAAACGTGACTGAAATAACCAGGAAGCGAATCTGGGAAGATCACTCATTGGTGATCTAGCAGTATCATCCTGGGAATTCTTGAGAGAAATAACAGTAATTCCATCCTTACACAGCTTCTTGCATGAGACTATGTCAGATTTTCTTAAGTGTTAACTACTTCATACTTGAATCTCCACAAGAAACGTATTTGTACATTTGACCACTGCAACCTGGTGTGTAGCAGTTTATAAGATGACACAAACATTTTCTTTTCTAAAACAAAGCAACATATATCATTCTTATTGTGCTTTGTCATTCAGGTGGTGCCACAGTTTCTGTTAGGGTTGAAATTTGCAAGTTCTCATGCAGACCGTCTGCCTTTGTTATCGGTGCTGTTCTCAACTGGTTGGGTGTCTTTGTGATCGGAACAACCTTCCCCTTCATTGTGGTGAGTCATCTTCCCTGGGACACTCCCAACAGGCACTGAGCTTGAGTTGGCCCCGAGAGCAAGAAGAAAAGCAGCACAAAATGCCAGTCCCATGTCAGTCTAGAGTGGTCTTGGATTCTGCTCTCCCAAGTCCACTTTTGCAATGGAAGGGCTCTGATTTGCAGAAGATACTTATTCAGACTGAAATATTTGTCAAAGATCAAAATGCAAAGAGCTCCTTGTCCAATTCAAAGTACTTTGGGACCCAAATACAAACACTGTGCAAAGAAAGTGCAAAAGAAAAGACATGCTCATATTGCTCTCTTTCTTTGCTCTTCCCTGCAGGAAAAACTCAAGCACTTCTGTTTCCTCATGTTTATGGTAGTAATTTTCACTTCAGGGATAATTATCCACCTGTTCCTTCCAGAAACAAAAGGGAAATCGATCGTGGAAATCACAGAAGAATTCAATAAGTTAAACTTCAGAAAGAAGTGTATTCCAGCAACTCCGAATCATGTCACAGAGGACTACACCTTCTGCACCAGACTCTGACCAGCTGTTATAGGCAGTCAGGCTTTCTTAAAAGGAAGGGAAAAACCAGACAATTGTTTTCTGACTAGAAGTTGGTCTAAGTGGACTGTCACCTTTTGCATTTGGCACTTACAAGGTTTCCATTTTGCTCAACCAGCACCTTTCTCAAGCACTCCATCCTGGGCAGCTTAGAAAAGGGTGATGGCTGATACTAACAGGATAGACTCACAGGAATCACAAGCATTTGAGCTTAACATGCTGATGTGTAAATCTCTTCTTAAGACAGCAACTCACACACTGAAAATACATGTAGGATTGGTAAACATTCTGCTGACCACAGAGAAAGGGAATTCCTGTGATTCCCAGTCTCTCCCTCTGATTTCTGTGGTTTTACAACCCTGAAATCAGAATAGTGATGTTCTTGGCTTGCCATCTCTGGCTAAGGTACAGATTCAAGAAAAAACCCAGTGAAATAGGAGAGAAATTCCTTGTTTCTCTACACTCAACTGAGTAAACAAACTGTGCCAGGTTTCCATGCATAATGCCATGTTGTCTTTGTTTTGTGCACAGCCTGATAGACTTCAGCTCTTTGGACTGAAGTTCTCTGTGTAAGGGTGGTGAGGCGCTGGAATGGGTTGCCCAGGGAAGTTGTGAATGCTCCATCCCTGGCAGTGTTCAAGGCC
>JAOEHY010010418.1:6304-24378 GCA_025447955.1 Psilopsiagon aurifrons
TCTGAATAATTGTTTGGAGGTTTTTCCTTTCCTTTTTTTTTTTTCCTTTTTTTTTTTTTTAATTTAATTAAAATACTTGTTAAAGCACCCGTGAATTGAAAGAGTTATTATTACTGTTTTCAGGACAAAACGGTGAGAAGAGAAAGCTTAACTTTCATAAAGACTAAATATTGCCAGGTAAATCTTGCATATGACTACTTTCTGTCATGAATGATAACCTTTTATTTCAATAGTAAAAAACAATTGATTCAATTGATTCAAGGTGCACCTACTTCTTATGTTGAGGGCCCCAGAACTGGACACATGACTGCAGTGTGGGTCTCATGAGAGCAGATTAGAGGGGAAGAATCCCCTCCCTTGGCCTGCTGGTCACACTGCTGGTAATGCAGCCCAGGACACGATTGGTTTCTGGGCTGCAAGTGCACACTGTTGGATCATGGTGAGCTTCTCAACAATCAACACCCTCAAGTCCTTCTCCTCAGAGCTGCTCTCAATCCAGCCTCCCCCAGCCTGTAGCTGTGCTTGGGATTGCCCTGACCTGGGTGTATCCTTGCACTTGACCTTACTGAACTTCATAAGGTTGTTATGAGTCCACCTTTCAAGACTGTCAGGATCCCTCTGGATGGACACCCTTTATTTGAAGGAGGTGATTCTTGAGTATTAATCATTTTGGGGGGCATCCTCTTCCTTGCAGGGCTTTATCTTGTGGTACTCTAGCATGCAGATCTTCTTATTTGATAGCAAAGGCAATTTTAGCTCAATTTGCAGAACTACTAAATTTCAGTATGAGAAAAATTGCATCCATTATCCATTTGGTGACTGAATGACCACCTGAGATGATCAGTGCTTTACATCTGTGGTATGTGCATAACTGCTGCCATTCCTTATAAACAGGTGGAGCAGCAGGCAGAAAATCTCACCCAAATCATTTTAGATACTGCATTATCTGATCTGTTCCCCCTTTTCCTCCTTCTGTCTGTCATTCTCTTTTTCCCCCTTCAGCACTGAATTTATTCTTCTGAAATAATTGCTGATGCCATTTAATTGCCATCATCCTTTCTAAGGGAAAATAAGTTTTGATGGTATGTAAATGCAGTCTTTGCTCCTTTCTGTAGTGATCACATATTTTTGTTTAAGTAGTGACATTTGCTCTCTTTTTCTCTGCCTATCTAGTCTATTAATTAATTAATGTCTTTTGCTTTTTCAATAATAGTATGAAGTTTTTAAAATGGTTACTATTCTTGATATTTTCAGCCAGCAAAACTCACTGTGAACAAACTTAGTGAGAATTAGAGATTAATTAGCTAAAAAATAAGATGAAAACTCAAAAGGCACCCAGAATTTGAATGACCATTCAGACACTTTAGATACTCATTGCTTTCCTTGTTTATGAATTTTGTAGAGACAGAAATATGAAGAGATGGATGGTTTCCAAGCAGGACTAAAAAAGCACAAAAAATTTCAAGGAAGAGCCTGAAAACCTGACCTAGACTTTCCATGCCGATAGATCCAAGGCTTCTGGATAAGAATCTGGATTCTTGTTTTTTTCCATCTGAGTCAAACTCTCCTTCCAGTCCTTTTGAGATTCTCCTGTGACTTGTTACAACGTCTGTGTAAAACTCAGCTTTGTTTCTTCCTCTTTTCCTTTCCTCCCCCACTGAATAAATACTAAGAAAGAGGCCTACGGGTCCAAGTGCACCTATTTTCAGCTTGGATCAGTGCTGGGGAACTCATCACAACTGCAGCTTGGCAAAGGAGCTCCTAGCTGGCGGGCCAAGCATTTGGCAGCTAACACAGCAAGAGAAGGGCTATGGCTGACAGCTTTCTGTGGATGGCTGAACCAGCCAGGAGTATAATGTGAACACAGAAGCAGAAGGTCAGCTCACATTGGATTGTTATTCCCTTGGAGGAGAGTTGATGATCTCAATGATATGTCAGCCTGAAAGTCTTCATACATTACCACTTGCATTTAGATATATGGACATTAGCTTAGAGGGTAAAAATGACTTTAGGAATCAGGGCAATATGAGCAATATGTATTAGATGACAAGAAAAATACTACAGAAATCTGAAAAATATTAAGGGCATTAGCTTATTAATGGCGCAGCTATTACAGCACTAAACAATAACCTTTTCTGACTTCCAGTTCTGATGGCTGCACCACAAACTGATGAGGAGACAGCCTGGATTCAGTCAGCAAATATTTGATTCTGTGTAGGGAAACAAAGCAGTTCAGCTTTTTGCTTACATCTGAGACTTTAACAAGCAGGTAGGTTGAGCTTGGCTGGATGCCAGGTGGCCACTGAACTGCTCTATCACTGCCCTCCGCAGCAGGAGAGATGAGGATAAATAAGATGAAAAAAAATCCCTCATGGGCAATGATGAAGGCAGTTTAATAAAGCAAAAGCAAACACGGCATGCAGAAGCAAAGAAAACCAAACTATTTTACTCTCTACTTCCCATCAGCTGGTGATGTCTGGCCCCTTCCCAGGAAGCAGGGTTTCAGTACATGTAAAAGTTGCTCCAGAAAACAAATACTGTAAATAACAAACGGCCCAACTTCCTCCTCCTTTCCCTTAGCTTTTATTGATGATCAGACATCATATAGAATAGAATAGAATAGAATACCCCTTTGGCCAGTTGCAGTCAGCTGCACTGACCATGGCCCCTCACAAGATCTTGCCTCAGCCTGCTGGTGAGTGGTGAATGTCAGAGAGGCAGCCTTGATAATGTGGAGCTCTGCTCAGAGCAGCAGCCAAAACACTGGCGTCTTATCAGAACCTTTTCAGCTACCAATACAGAGCACAGCTCTATGGGGACTTCTATAGAGAAAATCACCACCATTTTATCCAGACCCAATGCAAGAGATAGGGCATGTATCCACACCAGCAGACATATCTGGTACCTTGGCATGCCATGCCAAGACAGCAGGCTCTGTACAACAAGAAACATTTGCATTCCAACAAACAAAAGCTTACACATTGACTAGGAGACAATACTAGCAAACTACAGAAGAACTGCCAAGAATAGCATTCTGCCATAGACAGGCAAGACTCTTCTAGGCTGACATCTAATCTATTACTCTTAATAATACAACATTTCTGAGGTGATGTCAGTAAGTTTTTGCTCTTATTAATTTTAAATGTGTATGTCCATCTTTTCATGACCTTTAAAATATTACGAAATCTCTTTGGTGATGTGAGGAGTCTTCTGAGAAGCTTCGGAGTTGCCTAAATATAGGCAAGAAATCTTTGCTGCGAATCAGAGTAGGTGCACTGACAAATCTCCAAACAATACATGAACACATATCTCTTCCTCTCACTGTTGTCATTCATGGATATCTTTTTATTTTCTGATTGGAAACAAAAGGTACTGAAGGCTGTGGGAAGCATGGAGAAATGCAGTTCCTTTAATTCTTGCCCAGGCAAGTAACTGAAGGAAGATTTGGAAATGGAGAGTTGAATGTTAAGCTTACACCAACCTCATAAATTTGTTAAGAGAATGAAAGTGCTTTGACTTAGCTGCAAGCCTGACTAGGTAACTACAAAATTCACCTTATTAATGTTTCTTTAGGTATGGTACTTCTTTGAGCATTCTGTGCTGCTACATTATCTCTTTGATGCAAGCTATTACAGTGCCTTGCTAGAGAATGAGCTACCTGAGGCCCTTAGTGGAAGATGATTCAATTACCTGGAAATCACTGAGTTTTCTGAATCATGAGGTAGCATTAGAAGCTCCATTTCTCCAGTCCATATTGTAAACCTAGTAACATTCTTTGGCAACAGGATTAAGTAAAACCCTATTTTGCTATTGGTCATGCTGTTCTCTCATTCACTAGGATTTTCAGCTGGCCTGCAAATGAGGCAGTGTAAGAGCTTATCTGTGCTTATTCACAGGGACCCTCTAGAACAGAGTGGAAAAATAGGAATTGGATTGCCGTCAGAGACACCAGTACTCTTTTTATTTGGATGGCTTCCTTCCACCACCTCTTTGGTAAAGAATGAGTGAGGTTTTCTAGAGGTATGGTGGAGCACAAAACTCTTCCCTGAGCTCTTGCTTAGCCTGCAGGTCCAAGCCAGTCATTAGGGCTCTGGAATAGTGGTCTCCAGATGCATCCAACAGTTTCTTGACCTCAGCACCCTTTTTCTAAGGAGCATATTCCTTCTGCATTAAGCAATTTGGTCTGTTTTGGCCCTACACACCTGGTCTCAAATTGTCTTCCAAAGTGCAGACTCCAGTTAACAAGACTTAGGTGAGTGACTGTTCCATAGGAATGACCAAGATGCACCACTGTATACACTTTCTAGGAAGCAGAGGTGCCAAGAAGGGATGGAATAAGGCAAAGATACTTCATTTAACACCTCCACCTTTTCATTCAGCTCCCTGAGATGTGCTACACTAGTCACTAGGAACATGCACTTTCCAGGGCACAGAGCAGCTCTGACAGCGATGCAAACCCACAGTGACAAAATTGAAATTGAGCCTTTTGCAAGAGTCAACAGACTGACTCACTGTCTCCTCATCAAAAAGGTCTTAATTTGTACCTGTACCTACAAAATGCTCTCCTGAACACATAATCTGTTCCTCATTTCTTTTGGCACCATGATTCTAATTACCTTCTTCACAGCCAGAAATTTGAGGCTATTATTTAGTGCAACAGTCTCAAGTTTGCTTTGAGGCAGGGAAGCTGATGAGTAATTACACATTTCAGCTCATCTTTAGTGGGAAAAAGGATGGTTGCTTGAGGAAAGCATCTGTGTGACGGGTTGGTTTGTTAAGCACATGCTTCAGCTAGCCTGGTAAGAAAACAGTGCTGGGGGAATAATCATCTCAGCTGCATCCCAGAAAAACAGCAACATGAGTATTTCACTCCAATTAGCTGTGGTCTGAGAATTTAGTTTTGTTTATTAATTAGGAAGTTTAGGTACATCTCCAAGATTGGTAGTTTAAGAATGGCAATGGATAATACAGAGCCAGAGAAATAGTCCTCTGCTTTATTATCCTGTTTTGAAATGGTTGTATCAGCTACTTCAGAAGACGATGCTGCACATCCTTTTAGTTAACAGCATCCTGCAGCTTAGTCAATAGCCTGTTTTGGAGAAAAGCAGTTGACTATTCTCACTCTTTTGACAGAGGAAAGCTTATATGTCTTGAGGAATGGAGATTTACTTGGTCTTCAAAGCCAGTTTGGTTTTAATTTACTATTTTAACTCCAGCTATCTGTCATCTCGCCAGCTCAGCCATCTGCATCATGCTGTAGTAGCAACCTATAGCCTAATTTAACATTAAACTACATTTCCCATTGAATTCCACAGGTTAACTGTTCATTGTGGGCATATTTTTGTTTCCATGAGTTCTCATTTTTCTCCTTATTCTGTATTTGTTTTCCTTTTCCACTCCCTCCAGTCCACAACTTGTGTATCTCTTGGCTTAGACAAAGAGAACATAAATACATTAATTCACTGGGACAGGAAGTCTCACATATCCTGAAGTGTTTCTGATTGACTAGATTTCTAAGTTTAGGAAAGTGAATTTCACCCACATCATTGTCTCTGTTGAATCTCCCTCTAAACCCTGTTAATTCAGCTTTCCACTGATGATAATGCAAACTCCTGCTCCTAAGTAAGTTGCATGAAGGCATCTCCATATAGCTGCCTCCATTTAGGTACCTCTTTTGCAAGCTACGTTCTTCTCCCTGAGCCAAAAGGCAAACATTACTTCTACCATGAAGTGGTGGTTTCCCAAATGTATGACATTGTAAAACAGGAATGGATAAATACAAGTGCTAGAAGTTCCCCTTTTTTTAGGTAAAAAAATCCTGACATCCATTGATGCAAAGCCCAAAATGGGTATTGGGTCTGATCTCTGCTCTGAAAAAGGCTGGGTCTGTGTGAGACCTTTGCCATATGTGTAGAAGAGGTATAAACAGCTATTCTGCATTTGCTTCACGGCTGTCTTCTGGCCAAGCACTTTTGGGATCCCAAATCTGTCTGCATTCCTGCAAGTAGATATGACCTTCATTCTGATTCTTCTATTGGGCATTGTCCAGCCAAATAATTCTACTCTTTGGAAAAAGGGTTGCCTCTGACATTTTATTTGTAAAGCACCCAGCACATTGGGCTCTGATCTTGGCTGGGGAAGTTACTTGTGGTTTCATTGAAGTCGTCACTATTATTTCATAAACTAAAATATCTGTAGAGGAAAACAGAGGAATTATAATGCACCATTTCTAGCTCTTATTGTCATGGCTCTGTGTCCAGGACTAAAATCTGTAAATTACTTAATAAGATTCTGTGTTCTTCCACATACTGCATTTATTGCTTTTAGATAAGAGCACTAAACAAGACAAATTCTGGTAGAGAGGCACTTAAACTTCTATTAACAGAAATAGGGAAGGATTTTTTGAATTATCCTTTTTTGTTGTGGAAAAGGAGAAGGAGGGATAATTCAACTACAGATCCCAAATGGCAGCACTGTATTAAAAATATGGGGGGGTGGGGGGGGACACGACACCGAGACTATCTGTTAAGTCGGGGGCTCGGTGCCTTCCTTGCCATCTTCCTTAATTGGCTATCTAGTGCTAAGGTTTGGAGACATGCAAACACTGAACCTGCTGTATGAGATTTTAATGACTGTATTATTTTTATTAAATTAGAAACTAGCTATCAGCTCCACTCTTCATTATGCAGGATTAGTACAGTATTTGTATAATAACAAACATGTCATAGATTAGACATATTCATGCATAATCACTTCCAAATAATTTTCCTGGGAACATGCCAAAAATAAATAAAAATAAAAAGCAAGAAAAGCCAGACAAAATAACACAGATTAAATATCTCTTATGCATGTTTCTGTTCTCCGGATGGTTATTTAATTACTCAACACATTTTGCATGCAGACTGCAGAGCAGGTGAGAAAAGGGAGTCTAGGAATCAGAATATTCCTGCTGAAATTCCTATTTGCTTAGATACTGTCCTGCTCCTCTACCTCTGCTCTCCATCTAGACCTGGAAAATCATGCATGGCTTTGCAGTCAGAAGCCAAGCTTCAGCAAGATGAGGTGATATGTGAACTGTAGTTGTGGAAACCTCTCAGGCAAAGAAGGGCACCTAGAAAACATTAAGTAGCAGGAGAGGGTGTTAAGTACTCACTATTAACCTTAATCCTTTCTTGGGTACTTATATGGGTGTTTTCCTAATGTATTTCTTGATGGCTTCCCAGGAAAAGGAGGTAGGTGCCTACAAATACTAGACCTTTTTGCAAATTACATCTTTTCTCTCCCTTTCCCAGTTGAACACCCAGGCTAGTTTTGGTCAGCACCCAACTGGAAGGCAAAGAGAGCCACTTCACAGAATGGTTTGGGCTGAAAGGGACGGTAAAAGTCACCTTGTTCTAACGCCCCTGCCATGAGCAGAGACACCTTCCGCTAGACCAAGTTGCTCCAAGCCCTGTCCAACCTGGCCTTGAACACTTCCATGGATGGGGCAACCGCAGCTTCTCTGGCCATTCTGTGCCAGTGCTTCAGGACCCTTGCAAGGAAGAATTTATCCTATATATATAATCTAAATCACAACCTAATCTAAATCTAAATAATAATATAATCAAAATCTAAATTTAATCTAAATCTAATCTAATCTCAATTCACACCTTACTAGGCAATATGATCAGTGAGGACCCACAAACCATACAGAAATCAGGCTCTACCTCTGATGCATACAGCTCTGAAGAGAACTGACAAATGAGCCTTAATCATTTAGCCGAGAACCAAAACTGCAAGACTGCCTTATCTTTCTCTCAATCGAGTGGGTGGAAATGTTGTTTTATTTTTCATCCTGGTGCTTTATGCACATTTTTAGAATGGAAGATGTTGTTCCAGGTAAGTTTAATATAGCAAAACATCTGATCATCTGCAATTCTTTCTGATGAAAATGAAAAATCCAGCACATCCCCTGACAGCTAATATCCATATCTATTAATAACAATTTTCTGCAAGAATTCTCTAAGACAAATTTGACCACTGTAGGTTGGATATATTTTTGAAACAGAAGAGTGAAGGATGAATGAAAGTTTTGTCTACTTCATCCATGAAAACCCATACAAGGATCAGAGAATTTAAGCATGGTACAGGCACCCACCTTCTTGTTATAGAAATAACAATTAAAGATCTCTCATACTGTGTCTATTATCAAGTATATAAGGTATTTACACTTTAGAAACAAATTAAGAAAAACAAAACAAAACAACAAAATCAAATCCCAACAACTGTATCAGGTTTATTATCCACTTTTGCAGTTGTCAGGTCTCTGTGTCGCTCCCTGGTCAGTTTTCACCTGATTTTATACAATAAGAGAACCTCTGCTTTTCAGTATGCTGGAAACAGTGGAGAGCTACATGGTCCTCAAGAACAGAGAAAACAGGAAAATGAGCCATCAGTTCTGTTTCAGGTCAGTCACACTCAGAAATCATTGCTAGCTGAAGGCTTCTTCCATGGCACCGATTGAGAGGTGTGTTTCTAGTACTTAGGTGATCTCCGCACAAAATTGACCCTGAGGCCACCTTGCAGGCCAGTTCAGAGAGGACCACTGGGCAGCTCAAACTGACCTGCTCTTGAAATTATAGTTTGGCACTACTCACCTCCTTTGGATGGAAATCTTTCCGTTCTGGACTTTCCAAAAGCGTGTTCTGCCTACATATTTTATTCTCTGCATATGCAGTGGGGAAGACAGGCTAATGCATCAGCAATAATGCTAGTTTGTGGGAGATCTGCATACCTCTTCCTAGTTTCTTCTCAGGCACATCATGTGACTCTGCCAGCACACTTTGGGTAGGATTCCTCTCACCCAACTTTACATGTCTGAAATGCAGGTGTCTACAGATTCTCTAGTCGCAGTTGGCTGCTTCCATGGTTGATGGAAACAAATCACATCTTTAAAGTATGGCTCATCTGACTTGTTTTTGCCATCTACTTTAGGATGATGCCTACATTTGGCCAGATAAATTCCACTGCTATACCTCAGCTTTCTCTTAAGAATAGGGGCAGTATTGTGGCTCTACTCTTCAGTTGAGTGTTAAGGGGCACTATGAAAGCTGTGTAAGGTGTAATGTATAGGTAGGACCACATGCCAAAATCTATTTCTTATTTCCTAAACTTGTAATAATATGCACTGTTGTAATACATTGTGTACACCCTGGGATAATTGTCCCATTAAACTCTCACTACTATGGAGTTTCTAGACAGAGGCAATGAAATTTGGAAAAATCAGTACTGCTGGCCAGCTGGCAGCTCTTGAGCTCCACCAGTAGCATGAGAAGTTTGACTCTGGTATGAGATAGAGCCTAGCTGGCGCAAGGTATACACATCCCTGGTTGTGGATGCAATAAGCCAGCAAAAAGGATGCAATCACTGGGCCATTTCAAACCCTAGTTTCACACCTTATGCTCCGCCCCACAAAATACTGGTGGAGACCTGAAGAAGAGTGGACGTCTCCCACCTCTGAATGACTCTGAGTAGTTCCCCTGACTTCTGCTCCCCAGGAGTGTGTACACAGGTTGAGCAGTTCTTGGCAAATGCAGTCTTTAGGCTCATACTGTCAAATTGGCCTTGTAACCAGACTAGGCAGGAGCAGGCGAAGGTCATAAAGGACACTTACACCTCTTCCATCCTGACCCATTCTGAGAACTTCTGGAAAGCCCTGAAGATCGTCCAACTAGTATATTTTCAAAAGAAAGTTGCCAAACAAAACATTCTTACCCACATAAATGAATTCCACGTGCTTGTCGGAGTGTTCCTTCAGGATGGATCCACAGAGGTGTAAATCAGAATACTGCTGATTTTGGAGGAAAATTGTTAGCTGACGTCTGTGAAGGAAATGATGGATCTACTCGTGTAGCATAGTTGGCAAAAAAACATTTTGTACTAATTTTTTTTTTTTTTTCCCCTAAAAGAGAAGTGAAAAAAAAGAAATAATATGTAAATAACCATACTGTACAGCTCTGTCTAAAAGGTCAGGGAACATTTTACAAGCTGGACTCCTAGCCAGAATTTGTGACCTGGGTTTTTCAAATGCATCTGCAGATGGGAGTGCTTTATGCAGTAGTTAAAAAATGTGGGAAAATAATAAAATAAGGAATGTCTCAGCTTGGGGAAAAAAAAAAAAAAAAAAAAAGGCAATCCAAAACTTCAAGTTTGTACTCCTGTTTTTTAATGAATTAAGTACAGGGGAAGCATTCTTTAATTCGTGTGCATTTGGAAAGGAGGGGGAATGTTCTAATGCTGCCGGAAGGATTTGAGAATTTAATTAAAAGCAGATGAAAAAATTTAAATTCAAAATGGGGGGAGAGAGGGAAGGTAGATTCAAGTGCTATCACTGTTTACAGTTACAGTGATTTACACTTTACACCAATCTTTATCTGCTTGGGATGCAGGATGACTTGCAAACTATCTCATGGTTATGACCTGGTTCAGAGTAAGTTTAGCTGAAAGACATCCTGAGAACCTGGTGTATCTCTGGATTGAGAGCTCCGTGAAGGATTGGTCCTCTGGAGCCTGAAGTGGTTCTTTATGTAGTTAGGAGCAGCTCACAGGTCTGGATGTGTCAGGTCTGTCAGTGTGAGACTGCAGAAGATGGCTTGCATCACCTGAGACAGATTTTGGATCAGCTGTCTTCCTGGAAACTTCACCTAAATAACTTGTTTCATACCAGGAAGTTCAAGAGCAGAAACTGGTTCAATATGTCCATAAGACTGGTTAAAAACATTTCATGGGAACAAGATTTACCTTTCTCACTGATTTCTGATATTTCTCTTTTCTGACAGAGGCAGGGGTAATAAAGGAATGGTGTCTCTTCTGATACTTCCTTTGTCTGGCCACAGCTGAGTTTTCCAGATGAAACCATAACAGAGGAAAGCACCCTGAAAAAAAAATTAAATTGTCACCAGTTTCTGTAAGTGGCATATTTCTTCCTGAAAGAATTAAAAAAAAAAAATTACCTTTTTAATGCATTTTGTAATCAAATGTTTAGGTCTCTTTAACTGTGCTTGTAGCAGTTTCACCTTTAATTACCAGCAATGGACACTTCAACTTCCTGCACAGACACCAGCATTTGAACTGCAGCACTAATTACGCCATATGAAAACTCCTGATTCCTTAGCCAAGATTCCCTTTATATTTAGATCTTTATCTCCTCTACCAGTGGCCTGTAGCAGATGTATAGGCACTCCCTGTGTGCAGTACAGTGTTTGCATAGCATGACTCTTTTTATGGACAAGGGCTTCCAACAATTAAGAGCATGGAGACTTCCACCATGCAGGTCATATCCATCCTGTCTAACAGCCACCAAACACTATTTCTTCCACGAATATTGCCAGTCCTTTTTTTAGAACCATGTTATATTTTATTCCTTGATACCCTATGCCAACAAGAGCTGCCACTGTATTATTCCTTATGCAAAAAGAATCCTGTTTCACTTGGTTTTAAAAATGTTCAATTATCTCACAGATGTGATGCCTGCTTTTACATTCTTCTTAATGTAAGGAGGAAGCAATATTTGTACTAACCCGCTTCTCAGTACAATTTATGATCTTTTAAACTTCTGTTATACGCTTTTTCAGTTCTATTTCTCAGATTAAAGTGCTGTAGTCAATTTACTCTTTGAATGAAAACTATCCCACCTATTTTGTCAATTTCTGCTTCCTGAAAGCTTCATATATAAATTCATAAATTAGAGCATATTTAGAGGTCTTGCAGAAAAAGGAAGGAGTCACTGATACTCTGGTAATGTATTCGTTCACCCCAGCTAAGAAAGACACCTCTTCATTGGAAAACTCATCATTTTTTGACATCTGTTGTCACATGCACAAGTGACAGTATTGTTCATTTTTGGGAGATATGGTGCTAATCCGAATGTTTTTTTTCTTATGAATGTACCATCTATACCCCTCTGCTATTTTCCATGACTAAAACTGATCTATGTGACACCAATATTTTGTCACTGGGGACTTCAATTATTTTTTTTTTCCTACTAGCAGTTGGGTCTCAGGCCTACCTAGGTTATAACAAAGGATTGCAATAGCTTTGATTTCTGGATAGGATGGGCTTAACTGATCTGTCTGATCCAGTGATACCCAGTCAACAGGTCAGTGAAATATTTTTAGGTGAGCTTTTCCTGACTGGAATGAAATATGTTATTATTTTATTTTGAGGAGGCAGGATGCTTGCTTCACAATTTGTATTTTTAGAATTAGGCAGGAAATGGTTTTCTGGTTCAGTCCTGAAGAGAAAAAAACAAAATTAAGAGATAATTATTTGCTGTGAAATAGGATGAAACAAATATGTGAAAGTATTTTAATGGAAAGAAAAAGGAACTAAGAATAAAGTGCTGAGACTTCCCTAGTTGCCATGGTGACTGGAGTACTCAGGTTTCATTATTTTGCAGCAAGCTTTTCTTTAGTTATAAACCCAAATACATTTTGCAGTGGAGTTGCAATCCCTGACATAAAGAGTTAAAGTTTATTAACAATGTAATTGCTTTTTATGGACTCTTAGAAGGAGCCCATATACATGAAGAGGTCTATAGAAAAGCCTCCAAGCTAGGTCTAGGTCTTGTTAAACTGCGTTCCTCAATCTGAGAAATATGAGATCTACCTTTAGTCTCTTCTACTGAAAGTATTTTATCATACTGAAAGGGCAAAATAACGTGAGTAGATTTATAAGCTGGTTCTCCTACTGACCTGAGGAATGTTTATACCATCAAGTAACAATCAGCTCTCTAAGGCATTGACAGAATCACAGAATGGTAGAGGCTGAAAGTGACCACTAAAGGTCATCTAGTCCAAACTCACTGCTCAAGCAGGGTCACCTAGAGCACATTGCTCAGGATTATGTCCAGACGGCTCTTAAATATCTCCATGAAAGGAGACTTCACAACCCCCACCGCGCTACCTATTATGCTCAGTCACCCTCATAGTAAATAAATTCTTCCTCATACTCGTGGGACTTCCTGTGTTTTAATTGGGGCCTATTGCCTTTTGTCCCATCACCTGGCACCATTCGGAAGAGTCTGGCCCCATTCTCTTGCCACCCTCCCTTCAGATACTTATATACATTTATTCAATCCCCTCCTCAGTCTTTTCTTCTCCTGGCTGAAAAGGCTCAGCTCCCTCAGCTTTTCCACACCAGGGAGGTGCTTCAGACCCTTAATGATTCTAGTAGCCCTTTGTTGGACTTGTTGCAGGAGCAACATGTCTCTCATCTACTCAAGAGCCCAGAACTGGACCCAATACTCTAGTTGAGGCCTTGCCAGGGCTGAGTAGAGTGGAGATGATCCTCTGACCTCATCATGCAACCTGGAATTAGGGTACCACTAGCAAAGAAAGTTTTATGCTGAGAAACTCTGAAATAATTAACTTGTTTCCAACAAAATCCCCTTCCAAAGAAAACAAAAAAATTAAAAAGAAGAAGCTTTTGTCCAAAATTTCCCTTGATCTGGAAATGTTCTTGCTGAAGGCAGAGCTTCTAATGAAATGAAGATAAGGAATGACCCATACAGTCATGTCTCTCTTGAGAATATTATTGTTGTATTGTCCCAAACCCAGAATCCACAGCCCTGAATCTAATGTGTGTAGAAAGCAAAGTCAATTTTGAAGGACTAGTTAGTGTTCTTTAAAACTTATTGGAGCAATTTCATATCCTGTGATTGCTTCTGTGTACAAATCAAAATTTAAGGAGGTACAAGGCTGAGAAAAATGAGTAAATTGAGGTGAGATGTACAATAGTGTCATTTTTTATGGCTCTTTGGAAAATGGGTTGTGTAGTAAAAACTTTGAGCTATTTCGTCAATGCGTCATGGCAAGTCAGCATCCTTGGAGCAGCTATCAATCTTCAAGAACGTCAAAATGCAATTTTCAAAACGGAGTCCTTTTCCCTTCCAAGCTATATGCAAAGAGCCAAGATTTCCACTCAGGCCAGCAACAAAACATGCAGTTGACTACTCTTTCTGGCTTGAATTTCATAGTCCTGTCAAGCTGTTCAGTGTCTAAGGAAGAAATAGGGTAGTAACTGTCTTAGAAAAAGGCAGAGTAGTCTGTGAAACTTGCCCTTAAGGCTTGAAAACTCTGTATTTCATTCCTGGTTTCCCTTGATTGAGTCACTCTTTTTTTCAACTTCCCTATCTTTGAAATGCTAAGATAACCTGTTGCCCATAAAATTTCTCATTCTCATTAAAAATCCTGATTAACAGCTTAAATACAGCTTGACCTCAGTTTCATTACATTGATCTTTTGGACTGTCTAAACATTAATCAAAAAACATCATCTATAAGCTCTCAAATTAGTGGTCCTACTTTCCAGAATATGCATTTGAGATCAAAGACCCTTTGCAGCTGATACAATAAAAACTACCAGAGAAACTTAGCCTTCAATTTTGAATGTATATTCTAAATAAACAAGAAAGATCATTAAGTTCCATCAATAAAAGAAGCCTGAAGACATGGCTGGAATTGTAGAGGAAATCAGCAGTAGAATCCAAGTTCTTTTGGATGACCTATTGGCTTTGAATTTTTCTTTGCTCTAACATTCATGTAATTCTTTTAATCCGTATATCAGGCTGCACAAACTTTTATGCCCATAGCATACCCATGTAGCAGATCAACAGTTTTTGGCTGTTTCATGGACAAGAACTCAAGTTTTGCTCCACTTGTACCTCCCCTGAAAACACTGGGGTGGAGCACTAGGCCTACCTTCATCAACATCCCACCATCAGCCTTTCAACTTGTATCTTTAACCAAAAATGCTCTCTTCCCCAAAGATTAGTTTTGTTTTTTCTCTTGAAATGAAGCCTGTTGGATATGTAGCAGGTTGGAACTATTTCGCCTCATTATATTACTCTGAAGTTCAAGGAGTCAGCATTTTAGGTTAATGTCAGAAGAAATTTCTCAGGAAAAACCTTGGCAAAAGTTCCCAAAAAGTGTTTTGCTTATTGGTAGGATGACACTTTTGGTCATATTATTATATGGTTTACTTTTAGATAGTCCTGTGAGGAGCAGGGAGTTAGACTTGATGATCCTTATGGATCCCTTCCAATTTCAGATATTCTATGATTCTAATATTCTATATACTTGCATGGTCTTTAATGGATTGACACCATCATATAGTTTTGCCTTCTATGTTATGTGTTGCCACAGAAATAGAATTCCAAAAATTCACCCTATGATGTCATTCTACTGCACTGAGTTTCACTAGTCTCTTGAGACTGCTGAGTGACTAGATTAAACCTCACAAGAACATCTCACCAACAGAACAGCTTGAAGCAGGTATGATGTCCTTTCCCTCTGTTCTAAACAAAACACAAGTAGTGCTGGTGTTCTGTGGACAACAGATATGCTTGTCATTGCAGTAATTTACATTCAGATGCACAGGTAATCACAGCCCAGGGTGCAGTGATCAGAGAGATGCCATAGGCATGCTCGTGGTCTCTTTACTGCTGGGAAATGGTCAGACAAATAAGGCATTTCATTTGTGTGAGTTATTTAGCAGGGAGATTTTGGCCTGTGATCAGTCTTCATTTGTAGCCACAAAGCATCTCAGGGAAAGGGAGCTATTAAAGAGCATTGCTGGCGGCTATATATTTGCTAATGAGGGAATCTTGATGGGCCTCCCCACTGTGTGAAAGAGGAAAACCTGGGGTTTATTTTTCTGCACAGCCTGTGTTTGGCAGCTAGATATGAAATTATGGCAGTTAGGCAGGAAGATTGGGCACTGTCAGCAATTTGGACACCACAGACCATAAAGAGCCAGGAATTGAAACAGGGAGAGAAATGGCTGGGGGGAAACAAGGGTTCTGGAGAGAGGTGAGCCTCAGTTCTTTCCAAAAGTTATCAGAAAATCCATGTTTCAATTTTTCAGTCTGCTGTGGAGACTTCAGCCTGAAGATGCAAAAACAGTGAGGAAGGGGTTAAAATCTCCAAAATAAGTGTTATTTAGGGAAAGGCTAGTCAACTGATAGAAGTAATGCAGATATAGATGGATTATTTTATTTTCACTCATAACCATTTTGCTGAGGGAAAGAAAAGCATTTTGACTAGAGTTTTCATTTTTCACATCTTTTGAAATGATACTTCTGTTTAAAATAGATGTTTAGATAAATTTTATTTTTAAAAGCTAAAAGAATAGCAAACTGTGTCTTGCAAACACTTTGTATCAGTTTGGCCCAAATCAGCTTTTTTGGCCTTCTTTTATTTTGCCAAAGTTTCTGCATAAGTCTGGTTGGTTTTTGTGTCAGAGCAGAACACAGTTCCCTCCTAATATTTTGATTCATGTTTCAAGCCAAAAAAAAAAAAAAAACAAAAAAGAACAAGTATTCATCTATGTTTGGAAGAACATTTTATTAAAATGGCATAAATGAGTAATGGGGTAGAATTAGAAAAAGAAAAAGAATGAAGTAGAACTTCAGTACTAGACCTCAAATGTTGAGGTTGATTGTTATTAATTCCACAGGAGTTACTATGAAAGGAGTCCTGTGTAAGGACTAGTAAAACAGGCTGGAAGAAGCATCTCTTATATGAATATACTACAGTGAACAATATAAGCCCATCAGGCATCTTTGGTTTCTGCAGATAATATCAAGTAAGCTGTGTCACTCTGAGTGTCAGGGGGATATTATTCAGTTATTTATGGGATAGGTGCACTGATAAGAAACAATAAGATTGAAGGGCATGATTCAACAATCCTTTATGTTTAATACATTTACTCATACTTTTGTCCTCAAATGCTCTTATCAAGTGAGAGCTTCCTATAAAAGCTTATTCTATCTTCTCCATATTCACGTAAGAACATCTTTGGAGAGCTTCTATTTATATTTTGTTTTTGCTTTTGTATCCATGGAAAGGTTTTCATGCTGAGTTCTGACAGAAGCAAGGAGTACAGTGCAAATGTCTTTGACAGCAATGACGTTCAGAAATGATAATGGCTTCAAGAAAGAATCCACACACTGATGGAGGGTGGCAGCCAGCTTCATCTGCACTTTGCTATCACTAACTGCCACATCAAGTTGTTCATATTGCACAAAACAATGCCAACGAGTTTATGTCGCTCTATAGACTTTAAATACCTAAACCATCTCAACTGTGGTAGCACAGAGAGAGCAAACTGCAAAATATAATATACCTGAATTTAATTTATCGTACAAGATTATCAAGCAGTTTACAGAAACCTTGCCTTTGGTGTTTTTGGATAATATCTTGAGCTGTGTCAAAAGAAACATGACTAGCAAGTAGAGGGAGGGGATTCTTCTCTTCTACTCTGCTCTTGTGAGACTGACCCTGGACTACAATGTCAAGCTCTGGGGCCCCCAACATAAGAAAGATGGGGACCTTCTCAAGTGAGTCCAGAAGGGGCCTCAAAGGTGCTTTGAGGGCTGGAGCACCTTCCTATGGAGACAGGCTGAGAAAGCTGGGCTTGTTCAGACTGGAGAAGAGAAGGCTCCAGGGACACCTTAGAGAAGCTTCCAATGCCTAAAGGGGCCAACAAAAAAAAAAGCAAGGGTCTTTTGACAAGGGATGCTAGAGATAGGACTAGGCGGAATGTCCTTAAACTGAGAGAGGGCAGATTTACGTGGGATCTCAGGAAGGAGTTCTTCTCTGTGAGGGTGGTGAGGTCCTCGCACAGGCTGCCCAGAGAAGCTGTGGCTGCCCCATCTCTGGCAGTGTCCAAGGTCAGGGTGGAAGGGGCTTGGAGCAACTAGTGAAATGTGTCCCTGCCCATGGAAGGGGTTTGGAACTGATTCTATGAATTTTATACCGGATACAGAAGAATTTGTTCTAGCCAAAAACTCGTGTCTCTTTAGATATTACCATAACTGTTTTCTTGGTGCAAGAGATCAATTCATCAAAGAAGGTGATCATGTGGTCCCTCTAAATCCATTAGACGTGGCTTGAGGATTTTGTTTCAGACTGTCATGGGTTCAGCAGTAGCAGTAATTTTCCTCCTTCTTAGTAGTCGATGCAGCACTGTGTTTTTGACTTGTGGCCTGAGAACAGCACTGATAACACCAATGTTTTAGTTACTGCTTAGTACATT